>SKCR01049411.1:0-45114 GCA_019454045.1 Zanthoxylum bungeanum
ACAAAAGGCTCAAAAGGAGTAATCTAAAAGATGAAGCTTACATGTGGCATTGTCGTCTAGGACACATCAACAAGACTCGCATATCCACACTCTTTCAAAGAGTGGGTACTTGGACGAATTTGATCCCAATTCATATGACGTCTGCGAATCTTGTCATTTAGGCAAAATGCCTAAATCACCTTTTAGCGGTAAAGGTGAACGTGCCACAGAACTGTTGGCTCTCGTTCATACTGACGTATGCGGGCCCATGTCTAGCCAGGCTAGAGGTGGATTTCACTACTTCGTAACCTTTACAGATGATGCATCTCGTTACGGTTATGTGTATCTTATGAGACACAAGTCGGAAACTTTTGAGAAATTCAAAGAGTTTCGACACGAAGTGGAGAACAAACAGGGAAGAGTATTAAGACATTACGGTCAGACCGTGGTGGGGAATACTTAAGTTATGAGTTTCAAGATTACTTGAAAGAATATGGTATTCTTTCGCAGTGGACTCCTCCTGGAACACCGCAATTAAATGGTGTGTCCGAACGGAGAAACCGCACCTTGTTGGACATGGTAAGGTCAATGATGAGTCGCACTGAGCTACCAATATCCTTCTGGGGATACGCATTAAACAGTGCTATACTTATTTTGAATAAGGTACCGTCGAAGTCTGTTGAACAGACTCCATATGAGATATGGACATGAAGGAAACCAGGTTTCTCTTTCCTGAAGATTTGGGGATGCTGGGCATATGTTAAACGTTTGGAAGGTACCAAACTTGAACCCAAATCTGATAAATGCCTTTTCGTAGGATATCCTAGGGAAACCAAAGGATATTACTTCTATCACCGCAAGAGAACAAAGTATTTGTTGTTCTACATGCATTTTTCCTTGAGAAGGATTTATAAATGCAGTGGTAAGTGGGAGGAAAGTAGAACTCGATGAAAATCGAAGTGATACTGTTCCTGGCAATGAATCAACGACGGAACAAGAACAGACCGTCCGGGATGAGTCTGTACCACAAACTTCACATACACAAGGACCGCGTAGGTCGGAGAGAGTCAGAACAGTACCTGAGAGGTATGGGTTCCTGATCTCACCTCATGTAGATATTAATCTTATTGAGGATAATGAGCCGGCTACGTATGAGGAAGCGATACGAAATATCGATTCCGCTTTATGGCAAGAAGCCATGAAGTCCGAGATGGATTCCATGTACGCCAACCAAGTTTGGACACTGGTTGATGCACCAGAAAGCGTAAAGCCTATTGGATGTAGATGGATCTTCAAGAAGAAGACCGACATGGATGGCAACGTTCAAACGTACAAAGCTAGGCTTGTAGCGAAGGGGTATCGTCAACAATACGGTATTGATTATGACGAAACCTTCTCACCCGTTGCCATGATTAAATCCATTCGGATAATGCTTGCAATAGCTGCATATTTCGACTTCGAGATATGGCAGATGGACGTTAAGACCGCTTTCCTTAACGGAAACCTTTTGGAGGATGTTTATATGCAACAGCTTGACGGTTTTATCGTGCCAAGACTTGCAAACAAGGTTTGTAAGTTAAATCGATCCATTTATGGATTGAAGCAAGCATCACGGTCATGGAATCAGCGTTTTGATGAGATCATAAAAGAATATGATTTCGTGCAAAACGCAGATGATGACCCTTGTGTATACAAGAAGGTTAGTGGGAGAGCACTTACTTTTATTGTCCTTTATGTCGACGACGTATTGCTGATAGGCAATGACATTCCCATGCTAACGTCGGTGAAAGCTTGGCTTTCATTAAAATTCTCCATGAAAGATCTGGGAGAAGCAGCCTTTATTCTTGGAATAAAGATCTACCGGGATAGATCTAGAAAGCTGCTTGGACTCTCCCAGAGTACATACATTGATAAAGTGTTGAAGCGATTCAACATGGAACAATCCAAAAGGGGATTGGTTCCAATGGTACGTGGTACCTCTCTGTCTAAGGACATGTGTCCTAAGACTCAGGAAGAGAGAAACAACATGAATCGGATACCGTTCGCCTCGACAGTCGGATCGATCATGTATGCCATGATATGTACCCGACCTGATGTCTCATATGCTTTGAGCATGTGCAGTCGCTATCAGGCCGATCCAGGTGAAGGTCACTGGATAGCAGTTAAGAATATCCTTAAGTATCTTAAACGAACTAAAGATGCTTTCTTAATTTATGGAGGCGGAGAACTTGCGGTATCTGGGTATACCGATGCAAGTTTCCAAACTGACAAGGATGACTACAAGTCACAATCCGGGTACATTTTTTGTTTGAATAACGGAGCAGTGAGCTGGAAATCTTCCAAGCAAGATACTGTTGCCGATTCAACAACAGAAGCGGAGTACATCGCTGCATCTGAAGCAGCAAAGGAGGCAGTTTGGATCCGAAAGTTCCTAATCGGATTAGGAGTAGTTCCGTTAGCAGCTGAGCCCGTTCCATTGTATTGTGACAATAACGGGGCTATAGCGCAGGCTAAGGAACCAAGGTCTCATCAACGGTCCAAGCATGTTCTTCTACGTTACCATCTGATTCGGGAGATTATACATCGTGGCGATGTAAAAGTCGAGAAGGTCACATCAGATGATAACATTGCAGACCCGCTGACGAAGGCTGTCATTCAGCAAGTTTTTGAACGACACATACATAGTTCGGGTATTAGATGCTTGAGTGACTGGCTATAGGCCAAGTGGGAGATTGTTAGACATTATGTCCCATAGCGTCACTGTTTGTAAATGATATTGTATTATTGTACAAAATTAACTATGTGATAATGAAATTGCCTTTTGCCGTTTTGTAATGTTATTTACTTTGATATATAAATGGCGAAAGTCCATATGATTAGTACCGGATTGAGATGATATGAGACAGTATCAATCCATAAAGGTTTAATCATTAAATATCCCTAGTCGGAGTATTATCGAGATCGGACATCGATAATGCGGAATAGACTAGTATTGCGCTTGTGCACGTTGTGAGGGCACAACGGCATAGTTCTCATATATTTAAGTATTGGATACTTATGCAAGTGCGATAGGAGGTTGTGTTTTACCGATAGTACGGAAAACAGCTTCGCTCTGGATAGACCCCGCGAATCCCATTGGTAGTATGTCTGCGTGTCTATGGGAGGCCGCATCAGGGTAGGTGTATATGGTCTTAACCTGAGACTTACATCGCTAGTACTTGCGACAATCGGTAAACTTTGGTTTTGGTGGTTGGGGACCTTAACCGGTTCTGTGTACACCTCTTCTGGGTTTATCAGAATCGTAGTGTACTGGATGTGATGTCGAGATGGAAGTATCGCTTCAGACATATGGAAGTGATGATCACGCAGGGCACAGAACTAGTACTCTATAAAAGGTTGCAACCGTCGGGACAATATGACCAGGTCAGGATTGTCCGATTTAAAGAGACTGTTGCTTGATGTCCGATATATGTTTCGTACGGGGCAGACACATCTCCAGCCCCAAGCCTAACATGTGATCATCCGATACTGGATCGATGTACGCAATACTACGGTATACTACGCTTGATATAGATCTTATATTCCTATAAGAATATTTCTGGAGAATTGGGTAGGCATGGCGCTTTGCTAGAAGCCAACCTTGTCTTGTGAATCGGTAAAGACGTAGTACGAGGTACGTACGTGTTCGGATTATCCGACGACCGTATTTACTGCCAAAATATCCGGAGATCTCTTGGGTCGCTTCCTGAAGATTCACCTATGATATTTGATTCGGACTTAATTAATCTTGGATTAATTGCGGAGAAACTTTATCTTGGATAAAGTGCCTAATTTAGAGAGAGAACGATTAATTTGGAATTAATCGATAAAATTATTGTATTCGATATAATAATCGAAATTCGATTTCGACGCGAAATTAAAATTAGATTTTAATTCGGGCATACGAGTTAATTTAGAATTAATTCGTTAGCGACGTAAATAATAATTTCGCCAGGCGCAATTATTTATTTAAATTCGGTTTAATTAACGTCACGACGTAAGCTCGGTATTTCGGAAATATCGAACCCGAACGCGTGAGTGGACGTGGGCCCACTTTCATTGGGAAACGTGTGGGGCCCACATGACACTTGTCATTATATGCATTATTTAATTGATAAGGCATTGCATGGTGATAGTGTGCCTTACACTCAAAGGCATTGCATGGTGATAGTGTGCATTACACTCAAATGTTTTGCATAGAGTTTGAGTGTTTGACACTCTAAGCCATTGCATGGTTTGTGTCATAGATTTATTATTAATTTAATAAATTTTATGACATAAATATAAATTGATTTTTGGTAAAACAAAAATCAATTACACAAAAAACTCTTTCTCTCTCAAATTTCTTACAATTGCCGTGAATCACCATTGACAAGGGCAATGAAGATTTGATCTTCTATTCTCCATTTTTGCTAGCACAAGCAAGGGATCAAAAGAGGTGATAGGGAAACCATCAAAGAGCTTGGAATACAAAAGCTTGGAGCTTCAAGTCTTCTTCCTCCTCTTGGCCGAATCTTCCAACACTTGGAGCTTCCACCATTTGATCATCTTCTTCATCACATAGCTTTGTAAGTATGATTCCGCCATGCTTCAAGTCTTTTATATATATTCATTTATAGTATTTCATATGCTTAATCTTTGTTTGGGACATATTATAGAAACCAACATAAACATTAAAGGTTCATTAGTCGCAATTGGGCTTTATGGTTAAGGTTTTGGGCCCCAATTGGATCCAATCCACTTGGCCTAAACCAAACTTGATAAATCAAGCCCAAAAGGCCCAATTATAACAATTCAAGCCCAAATCCAATTTAAGCCTAAATAATTAAATTACACTAATCCAATTACGCAATTTAATTACCTAAAGTGCATTACATGATTAATCGACTAAATCAATATTTCCGAAACACTAAATTAGTCCAATTAATCATACTCAATTCATTATCACATGTCAAACACACATAATGAAAAATCAAACCCATTTACATGCTTTTAAGTACTCGGCCAATGAGGGATTTTGTGTCCGATTTGGTTCCGATCCAATCGAACCTACAATCGACATTAAATCACCATCCATTTGATTTTATACACATCCAATGTCACAAAACCAAAACACCAAGACATTAGGGCAAAGGCACCATTCGGCCAACATATAGAATTTAGGGTTTTTGTTCAATTTAAAATTAAATCCAATTCAATCTTAAATTAACATCATCCTACTCCATTACAACTCATCCAATGAATTAATAATGAAAAATCCAAGATCCCAAAAATCCTACACACATTCGGCCAAGGTGTTAATTTTGGGGAAAATAATTCCAAATAATTTTTCATCAAATTAGTCCAACCAAAATGAATTTAAACATGTTATAAGCATACTCAAACAAACAATTTATTCAAATCATGCTCAACAAACATTTACCCAAATTTTAAGCCCTACAATTTTCATGCTTGCAACATTAGCTCTTGATGCCATTGTTGGTTTATTCTAAGGTCCCAAGATCAAATCAAGACATGAAAACATGCGTGAATACATCAACAGAGGTAGGGAATACTCATTGATCGGTTATGTCGATTTGAAGACGAATCAAGGCCAAAACGTACTGCCTTGCTCACGCCACTGCAACCAGTCCATGCTCACTGTCTTGGCAGTTTTCGGTCTCAAAACGAAGCTCCAAACTCCGTCGGATGAGTCCGTCTCATGGTCGAACCTCCCTACCACTTCGTAAGACTGTAAGTGTGCTAGCACTTGAATTTTCACCATGAAAACCCACTCTTGGCTTCCCTTATTCACGCCCAAACTGGTTCAAAACCAGTGAAGAATAGCCACACTTGGGCGTGAGAGAGATGAGAGAATTTAGAGAAAAAATGTGTTGTGTAATTAATTTTTGTTACCAAAAATCATTTATATTTATGCCATAATATTTATTAAATTAATAATAAACTTATGACACAAATCATGCAATGGCTTAGAGTGTCTAACACTCAAACTCCATGCAAAACATTGAGTGTATTGTACACTATCACCATGCAATGCATTAACAATTAAATAATGCATAAAATGACATGTTCAGGTGGGCCCCACACGTTTCCAAATGAAAGTGGGCCCACGTGCACTCACGCGTTCGGGTTCGATATTTCTGAAATACCGAGCTTACGTCGCGACGTTAATTCAATCGAATAATTGCGTCTAGCGAAATATTATTTACGTCGCTAACGAATTATTCTAAATTAACTCGTTTGCCCGAATAAAAATCTAATTTTAATTCCGCGTCGAAATCTAATTTTGTTTAATATATCGAATATATTAATTTACCGATTAATTCCAAATAATCGTTATCTCTCTCTAGACGATATTTTATCCTAGATAATATCTCCGTAATTAATCCTAGATTAATTTTCTCTCTCTTCTATATAATCCCAGATTATTCAAGAGTGCAAGTTGTGCGTCATCGGTGGATTATCGGGAAGCGACCCATGAGATCCCCGGATAAGTTGGCAGTAAATACGGTCGTCGGAGTATCCGAATCACGTACGTACCAAGTACTACGTTCTACCGATTTACGAGACAAGGTCGACTCCTAGCAAAGCACCAAGTCTACCAAGTTCTCCGGACATATCCATCAAAGAATATCAAAGATCTGTATCAAGCGTAGTATACAATTGTATTGTGCATATCGGCCCAGTATCGGATAATCACGTGCTAGGGCTGGGGCTGGATAAGTGTCTGCCCCGTCCGAAACACATATCGGATGTCTGGTAACTAGTCTCTATAATCGGATATTCATGACCTGGTCATAATATCACGATTGGATGCGCATCACTTAAGAGCACTAATGCCG
Organism: Zanthoxylum bungeanum; assembly: GCA_019454045.1. Taxonomy (NCBI): domain Eukaryota; kingdom Viridiplantae; phylum Streptophyta; class Magnoliopsida; order Sapindales; family Rutaceae; genus Zanthoxylum; species Zanthoxylum bungeanum. Next base: position 6,861 of record SKCR01049411.1, read on the forward strand.
TATCCTGTGTGACATCATCTCCACTATGACTGGAGTGATACTTCCGTCTCGACATCACATCCAATACACTACGATTCCTGATAAACCCAGAAGAGGTGAACACAGAACCAGTTAAGATCCCCCAACCACCAAAACAAAGTTTACCGATTGTCGTAAGTATTAGCGATGCAAGTCTCAGGTTAAGACTATACACACCTACCTTGATTTCGGCCTCCCATAGACACCTAGTCATAATACCAATGGGATTCCGAAGGGTCTATCCAGAGCGAAGCTGTTTCCCGTACCATCGGTGAAACACGACCTCCTATCGCACTTGCACAAGTATCCAATACTTATATATATAAGAACTATGTCGTTGTGCCCTCACAACGCGCACAAGTGCAATACTTGCCTATTCCGCATTATCGATGTCCAGTCTCGATAATACTACGGCTAGGGATATTTAATGATTAATCCTTCGTGGACTGATATTGTCTCATATCATCTCAATCCAGGAACTAATCATAGGGACCTCTCTTCATTTATATATCTATGGTGATCTAATCACAAATGACGAGAGTGCAATTTCCTTGTTACATAGTTAATTTGCTACAACAACACAATGATCTGTGCAAATAGTGACGCTATGGGTCATATTATCCAACACTTGGTGCTTTGCTAGGAGTCGACCTTGTCTCGTAAATCGGTAGAACGTAGTACTTGGTACGTACGTGATTCGGATACTCCGACGACCGTATTTACTGCCAACTTATCCGGGGATCTCATTGGTCGCTTCCCAAAGATTCACCGATGACGTATGACTCGCACTTTTAATTAATCTGGGATTAATTAAATGAGAGAGAAAATTAATCTGGGATTAATTGCGGAGATATTTTATCTGGGATAAAATATCATTTAAAGAGAGAGAACGATTAGTTTGGAATTAATCGATTAATTAATATATTTGATATATTAAAGGAAATTGGATTTCGACGCGGAATTGAAATTAGATTTTAATTCAGGCGAATGAGTTAATTTAGAATTAATTCGTTAGCGACGTAAATAGTGATTTTGCTAGGCGTAATCATTTAATTACGACGTGACGGAAATTTCTTTAATTTGGAATTAGCGAACCCGAGCCCGGGATTATTTGCGAGCGCATTCACATTTCGAATTCGAGTGCGGCACGCAAGTTAATTCGAGCGTCAAATCGCTAGTCACATCAAGCGTCAAATCAAATGTCACCTTGAGTGATGTGACAAGTTGTCACTTGATTTGAGTGATTGATGTGGTAGTTGGAAAGCTTTAATGCTCTTTTGCTTTTTGACTTTTGTTTTTGGTAATGTAAATGCTTTTGTATTTGATTTTATTTTTGGAAAATAAAATAAATATATAAGTAAAAAACCATTTACCTTTTTCTCTCTCAATTCACGGTTTTTCGTGAAACCCTTTTCCCTCTCTTTTTCTTCTCCCTCTCCTTCACGGCTTCAAGCCGATTTGCTTCAAAAGTTTCTGGTTGGACTGAATTTAAAGGGAAGCAAGGAAGATGAAGAGTGCTATCACACACCTTGGGTTATATTATGGTGATAGGGAAACGAATTTGTGAGCTTGGAATCCAAAGCTTGGAGCTTTAATGGAGGACATCCATGGCCGAATTTTCAAGGAGGAAGATGACCCAAAACCGAGCATGATAGCAGTCCAAGGAGGCCAAAACCGAACTCACACAAGGAGCAAAATGGGTTGTGTTCTTCTTCGTATCAAAACCGACCATTGTGAGTATATTCCACACCTCTTATGTTGTGTATTCATGCGTTTTCTTGCTTGATTTGTTGATCTTGGGACCTATATTAGAACTCAACATGTTGATGTATCATTAGGCTTAGGTAAGTACCGAGGTTTATTTTACTACGTATATGCTAGTCAAGTTCCCGATTATAGATTATCCATAGGAACAATAATTTTCTTCGATAAGGGATCCAGTATCAGCCAGATTCCAAAACTGTGAGTGGACCTCTCTTCTCAAACTGATTTTATTTATCAAATTATGAATTCAGACTTACTTTTTAAAACAAATAGGGCATTAGAGGGAATTTTATTACAAATGCTTTTTACCGAGTGTTTTTTCAGAAAAATATTTTACAGTATGAGTTTTCAGATATAAATGTTTTCAAACATGAGATTTATGTTTTCGAGGAATGGGGTAAAAACCCACCTCAGTATGTAACTTTACTCAGTTATGGAATTGACGGACATCACATATGCACATATAGAGGATTGGGGGGACGGCGATACATAACGCCCCCATATCCTAGTTCATGACTAGGGATGACAGATGCCGCTTGATCCTAGTTTCAGAGCTTGGAGGGTTGTTGGACAATTATGACCCATAGCATCACTATTTGTACAGAACATGGCGTTGTTGTACAAATTAACTATGTGACAAAGGAAATTACTCTTTTATCATTTGTAATTGGATTACCTAGATATATAAATAATAAAAGTTCATATGATTAGTACCAGATTAATAAGATATGAAACAATATTAATCCACTAAGGTTTAATCATTAAATATCCCTAGTCATAGTATTATCGAGACTGGACATCGATAATGCGGAATAGATTAGTATTGTACTTGTGCGCATTATGGAGGCATAATGGCATAGTTCCCATATTTTTTGGTATTGGATACTCATACAAGTGTAATATGAGGTTCTGTTTACCGATGGTACGGAAACAGCTTCGCTATGAATAGACCCCTCGTAATCTCATTGGTAGTATTACTATATGTCTATGGGAATCCGAATCAGGGTAGGTGTATTTGGTCTTAACCTGAGACTTGCATCGTTAATACTTGCGACAATCAGTATACTTTGGTTTTGGTCGTCCGGGGCTTTAACAGGTTATGTGCACGCCTCTTCTAGGTATACTGAGAATCGTAGTGTATTGGATGTGATGTCAAGATGGAAGTATCACTTCAGTCATATGGAGATGATGATCTCGTAGAATATGGAACTAGTACTCTTGTATGCTGCAGCGTTTGGAATAATATGACAATGTCATGATTATCCGATTATAGAGACTATTTGATAGTGATCTGATATATGCTTTGTACGGGGCAGACACAATTCCAGCCCCAGGCCTAGCATGTGACATTCGACATTGGATCGTAATACGCAATACTATGTATACTACGTCTGACAAAGATTATATATTCCTTTAAAGAATATTTCTGGAGATTTGGGTACGCACGGTATTTTTTTTGAAGCCAACCATGTCTTGTAAATCGATAAGAACGTGGTATCGGGTACGCACGTATTCGGATAGTCCGATGACCGTATTTACTGCCAACAAATCCAGGGATCTCTTGGGTCATATCCCAAATATTCACTGATGATGTTTGACTCGAACAAAAATAATCTAGGATTAATTATGAGAGAGAAAATCAATATAGGATTAATTGCGGCAAGAATTTATCTGGGATAAAATTCGAATTGAAGAGAGAGAACTATTAATTTGGAATTAATCGATTAAATAATATATTAGATATATTAAATGAAATCGGATTTCAAAGCGGAATTAAAATTGGATTTTAATTCGGGCGAACGAATTAATTTAGAATTAATTCGTAAGCGACTTTCGTAATAATTTTACTAGGCATTATTATTTAATTAAATTGAATTTAATTATGTCGCGACGTAAAAAATTCATTTAATCGGATTAAATGAACCCGAACCCAAAGTGTGTATAGGAAGCCACTTGAATTTTGAATTTAAAGTGGGTCCCACCAATTTACATCACTAGTCACTTTTGTGATGGACATCTTGTCACCTTTTTGTTGATGGAAGTGGTTGATTGTAATTATGGTAACTTACACAACACACTTTGCTTTATCTTTTTGAAAACGATATACACCATTTGGTAGTTGATTTTTTAGATAGGTTTTTAGAAAACCAAAATATCAAATATCCTCTCTCTCTCTCTCTCCATTCTCCTTGGCCGAACTGGCCTTGTTTCTCTTGGCCGAATTGGCCTTGTTCTTGGCCGAATGGGCCTTTTTCTTGGCCGAATGGCCATGCCTCACCAAGGCCGATTGGATCCCACTCTCTTAGCCGAATCTTGTGTCTCTTGGAGGGCGATTTTTGTTTCTTTTTTTTTCAAGATAGCACTTAAAGGAGTCAAAAGAAGGTGATATGGATACTCACCAATGAGCTTGGAAGCTTCAACATCCAGAAATTTTTTTGAACTTCTCTACCGATCAATGTGAGTAATTTCGCAACTCTTTTGATTTATTCACACACAAATCAATCTTAGATGATCTTGGCATGTTGTAGGAACACTTACAAATGGGTTCAGAGCCTCCTAAGTTTGATTTCGAAATCTAGGGTTCTAAACTTTAAATTTGGGTATTTTGCTTGGAGCATGAAAATGCGAAATTGGAAGTTTGGTTGATGTTAGATGATGATTACTAAGTGTTTTACATCATTGGATTTGTGTAAAATTGAATAGAATAATTTTCTCAAAATCCTTATGTTGGCCGAATGCACCCTAGGAAGTGTCTCATAGTGTTTTTTTTTTTTAATTTTGGCAAATTGGATATGTTAAAAGCGTGAAATGAATATTGATTGTTGTTTTAATTAGATTGAAATCAAAAATTGGATATTATTTCATGTAATTGCCGTGGGATAGAAGCATGTTATTAGAATTGATTTTGCTTCAATTTGTGTTGGACATAAGTTGATTAATTAGAGCATGATTAATTGAATTAATTAGTATTTTGGAAGTATTAGATTCATTAATTAATTATAGTAATTACACTTGAATTAAATTAATTTGTAATTTGGAATAATGAGTTAATTTAATTTATTGTCTTTGGGCTTAATGGGCTTGGTTGGGCCAAGTTTGGTTTAGGATAATTGGTTGGTGTTTGATAATTATGACTCATAGCATCACTATTTGTACAGAACATGGTGTTGTTGTACAAATTAACTATGTGACAAAGGAAATTGCTGTTTTATCATTTGTAATTAGATTACCAGGATATATAAATGATAAAAGTCCATATGATTAGTTCCGGATTGATAAGATATGAGACAGTATCAATCCATGAAGATTTAATCATTAAAACATCCCTAGTCGGAGTATTATCGAGATTAGACATTGATAATCCGGAATAAACTAGTATTGCACTTGTGCGTATTATGGGAGCATAACGACATAGTTCTCATATATTTGGGTATTGAATACTCATGCAAGTGTAATAGGAGGTTGTGTTTACCGATGGTACGGAAACAACTTTGCTCTGGATAGACCCATCGGAATTCCATTGGTAGTATGACTATGTGTCTATGGAAGTCCGCATCAGGGTAGGTGTATTTGGTCTTAACCTGAGACTTGCACCGCTAATACTTGCGACAATCAATATACTTTGGTTTTGGTCGTCCAGGGCTTTAACCGGTTCTGTATACGCCTCTTCTGGGTATATTGAGAATCGTAGTGTATTGGGTGTGATGTCAAGATGGAAGTATCACTCCAATCATAGTGGAGATGATGGTCACGTAGGATACGGAACAGGTACTCTTATGTACTGCAGTCATCGGGATAATATGACTAGGCCATGATTATCCGATTATAGAGACTAGTTACCAGAGATCCGATATGTGCTTCATACGGGGCAGACACAATTCTAAACCCAGGCCTAGCACGTGACATCCGATACTGGATCGCAATACGCAATACTGTGTATACTACGCCTGATATAGATTACATATTCCTTTAAAGAATATTTCTGGCGAATTGGGTAGGCACAGTGTTTTGCTAGAAGCCAACCATGTCTTGTAAATCGGTAAAAACGTAGTACTAGGTACGTACGTGTTCGGATAGTCCGACAACCGGATTTACTGCCAACATATCCGAAGATCTCATGGGTCGCTTCCTGAAGATTCACCGATGACATATGACTCGCACATTATTAATCTGGGATTAATTAATATAGAGAGAAAATTAATCTATGATTAATTACGGAGATATTTTATCTGGGATAAAATATTATTTAAGAGATAGAACGATTAATTTGGAATTAATCGATTAAAATAATATATTTGATATATTATACGGAATTAGATTTCGACGCGAAATTAAAATTGGATTTTAATTCGGGCGAACGAGTTATTTTAGAATTAATTCGTTAGCGACGTGAATAGTAAATTTGCTAGGTATAATTATTTAATTAAATTTGATTTAATTACGTCGCAACGGAAAATTCGTTAATTCGAAATTAGGGAACCCGAGCCCGGGAGTATTTGCGGGCCCAATCGCATTTCGAATCAAGTGGGGCCCACAAGTCACATCACGCGTTACATCATTAGTCATTCTTTTGATGGAAGTCACAACACTTGAGTGATGTGATGGTTGGAAGACTTAAAAGCCTTGTACCATTTTTGGAAAGTGGGATTTTTGGAAAATGGTTATTTGTTTTTTGAAAATCAAAACCTAACACACTTGACATCTTCTCTCCTTCTCTTCTCCCTCAACTCTCGGCCAATGGCCATTTTCTCTCTAATTTTCTTGGCTTGGCCGAGAATAACATGAAGCAATAGAAAGATTTGTGGGAAATTTTTCAATGATGCTAGCACATCCAATGGGCCACACAAAGGTGATAGGGAAACCAACTATTGAGCATGGAATACATTCACAAAGCTTGGAGCTTGAAGATAATTTCCATGGAGGTTGACCGAAACATAAGGAACACAACTTTACTTTGATGTATTCACACTTTTCATTGCTTAATTTGATCTTGGGATAACCTAGAAAACCCAACAATGGTATCAGAGCCTTGATTAAGCATGAAATTTGTTTTTGGGTAAAATTTGGGTAAAATTGATTTGAGCATGTTTTGATAAAATTGTTTGATTGAGTATGCTTGAATGATGATAACATAGTGTTATGCATGATCAATTTGATGAAAATTGAATTGGATCAATTTTTCCCTAATTTTTGGGCTTGGCCGAAAGTTGAGTGCCCTAATGTCATGATAATTTTTTGTTTTTTGAATCATTGGATGAGTTTGAAAGACTTGGGAAATGTTGATTTGAGATTCAATTGGATTGAAATCGGAATTGGACAATAAACGCTAAATTACCGTGACCAATTAGCATGGAAATGAGATTATTTTTGATTCAATGATGTTGGACATGTGTTGATGATAATTAGCAAGATTAATTTTTTAAATTAGTATTTTGGAAATGTTAATTTGAATAATTAATTATGGCTAATACACTTGAATTAATTAAATTGTGATATTGGGTATATTGAAATTTAATTAGTTGGGCTAAATTTGGAATTGGGCTTTTAAAGTTGTATTTGGGCTTAATGGGCTTGGTTGGGCCAAGTTTGGTTTAGGTTAATTGGTTGGATCAAATTGGTCCCAAAACCATATCCATAAAGTCCAAGTATAATATAATAGGCCTTTAATATTTTAATTGGGCCTAAAATGATTTTTGGCAAAAGGGTGATTCCTTATTGGGCTTTGATTGCCAAAGTCCATGCCTTATAAATTAATTGAAAGCCCATTAGACTTTAATTAAATTGACATTGGATGCTAATACTAAATAATTAGTATAAAATACAAATTAAATTGGATTTAATGTTGTAGTTTGATATAATTCAAGAATTCATACTTTGAGTACTTGTTCTTAAAACGAGTTTGACTCGCGTAAATCAAATCGTTGTTTGAACATTGGATAGTCATTAATTTCAGATTAATTAATTGGATTAGATTGATTGATAACATGCTTTGTCTGAATACATGGATGTGATGTATGAATAATGTATATTGGATGGATATTAGATAGGTGATGGCAATTTTGGAAATTATTGTAATAAATTTAGAATTTATTAAATTGGACCTGCGTGTCCAGTCTATTACCTCTTGATTCTTTGTATTTATCTTTTCACCTATTCCCCTCAATGTAAATGAGGTTTCTTTATAAGTGTTATGTAATAGGTGTAGGCACTGCATTTTTGCATATAAGTCCCGATGATGAGTCTCGTATAGAGACACTACCTCTTTGATTGTCAAAGACGCGGGAAACTGACGTCGGAAGGGTAAAGTTGGAAATTGGAATTTTTGATGGATTTAACTCGCTTGTTTCGCTTGTTGGACCTCTATTTTAAAACACACCAAGCCCAATCAAAAAATAATTAAAACATTTAAAACACATCTCACAAATTAAATAATTAAAACATTTAAAATACATGTCACAAATTAAATTAAATTAAATTAAACTAAATCTTATTAAATTAAATTTCAAAATTAAATAAATCACTCACCTAATTTAAATATTTTATTGCCTTAAATAATTAAAATTAAACACACACATAAATTAATTGATTTTGTTTCCTATTAAAACCATGCATAACCCTAATTCCCCTACCCTCTCACTATAAAAATAACACAAACTAAACCCTAAGAGTCTCTGGCCTCTCTCTCTCACAGACTATTCACGGCACCTCACTAAAAAAAACCCTAGAGAGCATCTCCACGGCAACAAACACCAAAGCAATAAACCCTAAATACTCACGCAGCCCTCATGCCCCTCTCGACCATAAAGAAACCCTAATACGCTCAGCCCCTCATCATGCAAACACGTCCCACAAAACCTCTCTTCAGCAGCCCCTCATCATGAAAACAAAGCCACGCACAACATCTAAAGCAAACCCTCCACCATGTGAAGCCTTCAGCATCACACGACCAGCCCTCACCTTCAAGCCTCACTTCACGACACCTAGTAGGCAAGACATCAAGATAAACTTCAGCACATTCATCACCGACCAGCCCATTGACCCCTTTCACACCTTCACGCACCTGTCTCTCCTTTCAATTAGCGCCACACACTCACCCATAATCCTCAACGCCACCTTGGTCCTTCAATCAGCCACATAACCCTCAACGCCAAACGCCATTCATCACGCCTGACTAACCTTCCTTCACTTACACAGACCATTCAGCACTAACGCCACTTCCCTCACCTTCACGCTGCCATCACACATTAGCCCCATAAGCCTGTGCACCATAAACCAAATCATGCCTCGCCAGCCCTCAACAAATACACAACCAGCCCTCAATAAACCACTCACCAGCCCTTCTTCTGCTCATCAAAATCACGCCCAAACAGCCACAAACCTGCCCTCCAAATCACCTCAAAACAGCCCCCATAAACCCCTGAAACTGCATCAAAAACTGCACAAAATAGTCTCAAAAACTGCACAAACCAGTCCCTTAATTACCCCAAAATATCGACCAGAAAATACAACAAAAACAGCAGCGAAACGGAGTGAAAACAGCGGCCCAAACAGTGAAACAGCGAGGAAAAACATTGGATTAGTGAACCAGAAAAGTTGCGGAGCAATAATCCTTCCGACGGCTGTGTAACGCGCTTTCGAGAGACGACAAAAGTGGTTAGACCTGAGGGCACGCTTTTATTTATTATCTTTCGTTTATTTTTATTTCTCTTAATATATTATCATATGAGAGTCGTTTATTGAAGCATGATGTGAATTTTGGATGAGCGGAATATGTGTTCCCTTTTGTGGTATATTGGATGGAAACCCGGACGTAAATTCCCTAGCAGAATCCGAATGGACGGTAGTGCGGTTTGTACTCAGGATACAACGCCACGTACCACTTGAGAGACACGTATTTCGTCTCATCCAATTTTGTTTTTGAGCATGAAATAGTTCGTAGGTTATTTATTTGTTATTTAAAGCATGATTTAACATAGTTTATTATTTATTTTCAAAGCATGATTATGCATGATATTTTATTTAGTTTATGTTCATGTTTAAATAGAGATTTGTTTATTTTGGTTTCAAAGTTCAATATGTTCGTTGCGTAATATTGCGTGTTTGTCGTTTAATAACTTACTTTTCAAGCATGCAAACTTAGACTAGGAATTATTTTGACAAATGCATATTAGATCTAAGTCACCCTTGAGTATACATGTTGAGTAGAATCGGTTAATTTATTGCACAAATAATATCGTTACAAGTGACATAAGTAAGGGACCATTCCGAACCCAAAGGTTTGAGGTCTTCCCTTGCGAGGGGTGAGTGCAGCCTTAAATCTCATTTTCCGGTTCACACCGGGTGGCGACTCCATTATTCTCCGGTTTAGTTCCCCCGCGGGCTATTCCGTACTCCCAACTAGGCCGTGAGCCTAGAACAGCGTCGCCGATTTATGTGTCCCACAATAGGGTAGAAGTAAGATTTGTGCTAGCGGGAGAGAGGAAATGGAGAGATTTGTTCTAGGAACAAAATGTTTTAAATATCCATCCGCATATCATTATTAATTTATTTACGCGCATTATTATGTTTTTAGAATGCATGTTTATGGGTGTATGATGAGACCTAATCAAAGATAATTAATTGGTTGCCAATTACGTGAAAAACCCTCAACAAATAATAAGCGTTTTTCCTTCCATTGAATGATTCATTCTCAAGATCCAAGATTGGCACTGGTTTCTTGGCTAAAGTCAAGACCTTTGTCCATCGCGGATGTGTTTGAATCATGAAGGCTTTGTTCTGTTGGTTTATTCTAAGGTCCCAAGATCAAATCAAGACATGAAATAATGCGTGAATACACCAACGGAGGTAGCGGAATACTCACATTGATCGGTTATGTCGATTTGGAGATGAACGAAGGCCAAAAACGCACTGCCTTGCTCACGCCACTGCAACCAGTCCACGCTCACTGTCTTCACAGTTTCGGGTCTCAAAACGAAGCTCCAAACTCCGTCGGATGAGTCCCGCCTCATGGGTGAACCTCCCTACCACCTTCGCAAGACTTGTAAGTGTGCTAGCACTTGAATTTTCACCATGAAAATCCACTCTTGCTTCCCTATTGTACACGCCCAAACTGGTTCAAAACCAGTGAAGAATCACCACTTTTGGGCGTGAGGAGAGGAGAGAGTTTGAGAGAAAAAATGTGTTGTCTAATTAATTTTTGTTACCAATAATTAATTTATATTTATGCCATAATATTTATTAAATTAATAATAAACTTATGACACAAATCATGCAATGGCTTAAAGTGTCAAACACTCAATTTCCATGCAAAACCATAGAGTGCATTGTACACTATCTACATGCAATGCATTAGAATTAAATAATGCATAATATGACATGTGTCATGTGGGCCCCACACGTTTCCAAATGAAAGTGGGCCCACGTGCACTCACGCGTTCGGGTTCGATATTTCCGAAATACCGAGCTTACGTCGCGACGTTAATTAAATCGAATAATTGCGGCTAGCGAAATTATTATTTACGTCGCTAACGAATTAATTCTAAATTAACTCGTTTGCCCGAATTAAAATCTAATTTTAATTTCGCGTCGAAATCGAATTTCGATTATTATATCGAATATAATAATTATATCGATTAATTCCAAATTAATAGTTCTCTCTCTTTAGACGACATTTTATCCCGGATAAAATATCTCCGTTATTAATCCTAGATTAATTTTCTCTCTCTTCTGTATAATCCGAGATTATTCAAGAGTGCAAGTTGTGCGTCATCGGTGGATTATCGGGAAGCGACCCATGAGATCTCCGGATAAGTTGGCAGTAAATACGGTCGTCGGAGTATCCGAATCACGTACGTACCAAGTACTACGTTCTACCGATTTACGAGACAAGGTCGACTCCTAGCAAAGCACCAAGTCTACCCAAGTTCTCCGGACATATTCATCAAAGAATATCAAGATCTGTATCAAGCGTAGTATACGATTGTATTGTGGATATTGGCCCAGTATCGGATAATCACGTGCTAGGGCTGGGGCTGGATAAGTGTCTGCCCCGTCCGAAACACATATCGGATGTCTGGTAACTAGTCTCTATAATCGGATATTCATGACCTGGTCATAATATCACGATTGGATGCGCATCACTTAAGAGCACTAATACCGTATCCTGCGTGACATCATCTCCATTATGACTGGAGTGACACTTCCGTCTTGACATCACATCCAATACACTACGATTCTCTGATAAACCCAGAAGAGGTGAACACAGAACCAGTTAAGATCCCCCACCACCAAAACCAAAGTTTACCGATTGTCGTAAGTATTAGCGATGCAAGTCTCAGGTTAAGACTATACACACCTACCTTGATTTCGGCCTCCCATAGACACCTAGTCATAATACCAATGGGATTCTGAAGGGTCTATCCAGAGCGAAGCTGTTTCCCGTACCATCGGTGAAACACGACCTCCTATCGCACTTGCACAAGTATCCAATACTTATATATATGAGAACTATGCCGTTGTGCCTTCACAACGCGCACAAGTACAATACTAGCCTATTCCGCATTATCGATGTCCAGTCTCGATAATACTACGGCTAGGGATATTTAATGATTAATCCTTCGTGGACTGATACTGTCTCATATCATCTCAATCCAGGAACTAATCATAGAGACCTCTCTTCATTTATATATCTATGGTGATCTAATCACAAATGACGAGAGTGCAATTTCCTTGTTACATAGTTAATTTGCTACAACAACACAATGATCTGTGCAAATAGTGACGCTATGGGTCATTTTGTCCAACAATCTCCCACTTGGCACATAGCGAGTCACTCATTTGTCCTACACCTGAACTATGTACGGTTCTCTCAAATTGCTGAGGAAAGGTTTTCGTCAGCGGATTTGTTCGATTATCGTTTGACGCGATTTATACGATCATCACATCGCCACGATGTATGATCCGAACGAATCAGATGATGTGATAGAAGTATATATTTGGATCGTCGATGAGGACCTTAATTCCTTAGCTGTGCTGACGCCTAGCTCAGCTGCTAACAGAACTATATCTAATCTAATTAGATTTATTTCAATCCAAAGACTTCTCTGCTGCCTCAGCTGCAGCAATAATCAGCATTTGTTGTTTATTCGGCAACAGTTATCTTGCTTGGAAAATTTCCAGCTCATGTCTCGTTATTCAAACTTCATAGTACCACAGTATTTAATGTTTGGAGACTTGCAGCAGTGATCCCAGTCACTTCAAGTTCTCATTCTCCATAGTTTAAGATAGCATCTTTAGTTCTCTGAGATACTAACAGATGTTCTTAACTTCAATCCAGTGACTGTCACTTGGATTGACCTGATTGTGACTCCATATGCTTGAAGCGTATGAGACACCAATACAAGTACATTTTAAATGTACAATTCCAGAGAGTGTTAACAACTCCAAATCTATCCCAGTAGATCTTTATTCCTCTAATAAAGGTTGTTATCTCCCAGAATTCTACGGAGAATTTCTATTGAAAGCCAAGTTTCAACAATAGCTATATGGGAATATCATTGTTAGTGCAATCTCCCACTAACCTCCTTTATACACAAAGAATTATTTCGTTTTGAGTCATTGGTAGTATGTCTATGTGTCTATGGGAGGGCCGCATCAGGGTAGGTGTATATGGTCTTAACCTGAGACTTACATCGCTAGTACTTGCGACAATCGGTAAACTTTGGTTTGGTTTTGGTGGTTGGGGACCTTAACCGGTTCTGTGTACACCTCTTCTGGGTTTATCGAGAAGCGTAGTGTACTAGATGTGATGTCAAGATGGAAGTATCGCTTCAGACATATGGAGGTGATGATCACGCAGGGCACAGAACTAGTACTCTATAAAAGGTTGCAACCGTCGGGACAATATGACCAGGTCAGGATTGTCCGATTTAAAGAGACTAGTTGCTTGATGTCCGATATAGTTTCGTACGGGGCAGACACATCTCCAGCCCTAGGCCTAGCATGTGATCATCCGATACTGGATCGATGTACGCAATACTACGGTATACTACGCTTGATATAGATCTTATATTCCTATAAGAATATTTCTGGAGAATTGGGTAGGCATGGCGCTTTGCTAGAAGCCAACCTTGTCTTGTGAATCGGTAAAGACGTAGTACGAGGTACGTACGTGTTCGGATTATCCGACGACCGTATTTACTGCCAAAATATCCGGAGGTCTCTTGGGTCGCTTCCCGAAGATTCACCTATGATATTTGATTCGAACTTAATTAATCTTGGATTAATTGCGGAGAAACTTTATCTCGATAAAGTGCCTTATTTAGAGAGAGAGAGAACGATTAATTTGGAATTAATCGAGTAAGATTATTATATTCGATATAATAATTGAAAATTCGATTTCGACGCGAAATTAAAATTAGATTTAATTCGGGCATACGAGTTAATTTAGAATTAATTCGTTAGCGACGTAAATAATAATTTCGCTAGGCGCGATTATTATTTAAATTCGATTTAATTAACGTCGCGACGCAAGTTCGGTATTTCGGAAATATCGAACCCGAACGCGTGAGTGGACGTGGGCCCACTTCCATTTGGAAACGTGTGGGGCCCACATGACACTTGTCATTATATGCATTATTTTATTAATAAGGCATTGCATGTTAATAGTGTACAAAACACTCTAAGGCATTGCATGGTGATAGGTGCATTGCACTCAAAGGTTTGCATGGAGTTTGAGTGTTTGACACTCTAAGCCATTGCATGGTTTATGTCATAGATTATTATTAATTTAATAAAATTATGACATAAATATAAATTGATTTTTGGTATCAAAATCAATTAAGAAAATCCTCTCTTCTCTCTTTTTCTTGACCGAAAACTGCATGCAGTTTTGGTCTTCATCTTCTTCAAATTTGGTTGCCAAAAGCTTGAAGAAAAAGGTTGATGTTTGGAACATGCAAGGCTAGCACCTTCAAGGGATCAAAAGAGGTGATAGGGAAACCATCATAGAGCAAGGAATACACAAAGCTTGGAGCTTCCTTCTTCTTCCTCCTCTTGGCCGAATCTTCCAACACTTGGAGCTTCCACCATTTGATCATCTTCTTCATCACATAGCTTTGTAAGTATGATTCCGCCATGCTTCAAGTCTTTTATATATATTCAAATATAGTATTTCATATGCTTAATCTTTGTTTGGGACACATTATAGAAACCAACAATGGTATCATTGAGCTAGGTTTAAGCATGAAATACTTTAGGTTAAAATTTGATAAAATTGGTTGAAGCATGTTCTTGTGAAATTTGATGAATAAGTATGCTTGCATGTATATAGAATGATGTTATATGAAATCAATTTTATGAAAAATGCATTGGATGATTTTTCCCCAAAATTTTAACCTTGGCCGAATGGTGTGATAAAATTGGTTAAAGCATGCTCTTGTGAAATTTGATGAATAAGAATGCTTACATGTATATAGAATGATGATACATGGAATCAATTTTATGAAAAATGCATTGGATGATTTTTCCCCAAAATTTTAACCTTGGCCGAATGGTGTGATGAAATTGATTAAGCATGCTCTTGTGAAATTTGATGAATAAGAATGCTTACATGTATATAGAATGATGATACATGGAATCAATTTTATGAAAAAATGCATTGGATGATTTTTCCCCAAATTTTGACCTTGCCGAATGATATGGTGAAATTGATTGAAGCATGTTCTTGTGAAATTGATTAATAAGAATGCTTACATGTATATAGAATGATGATACATGGAATCAATTTTATGAAAAATGCATTGGATGAATTTTTCCCCAAAATCATGCCTTGGCCGAATGTGTTCCTACTTGGAGTGGATTGAATTTTTTTGTGTTTAAGATCATTGGATGACTTAGAACGTGTACGGGACGTAGATTAATAATTCAATCGGATTGAAAAACAAATCGACACAAAAAACTCACCTTGGCCGAATACATTGGACATGTAAAGGAGTTGATTTTTGTAAAATTAATATTGGACATTTATTTTGAAAATTGATGATTAATAAATTAAAGGGTATTTTTGAAATATTGGTTTAATACATTAATCTTGGTATTACACTTTAATTAATTGAACTTTAATGGTTGGAATATTAAAATTTAATTAATGGGCTTTAATAATTTAATTGGGCCTTATGGGCTTAAAATTGGTTTATGGCACTTAAGGGTGATTCCTTATTGGGCTTGGTAATTAGGTTTGACCCACATGACCAAAGCCCAAGCCTTAATAAATCAATTCTAAGTCCATTTGACTTGAATTAAATAAACATTGGATGTTAGTTGGGCTTTGAGGCCCAATAAGATTAGATTTAGAATCTAAGTCTTTAAAGCACATTAAAAGTGTAAACATTTAATTTGGAATTAAATAATTGAATTAGTATTGAATACGAAAATTAAATTAGATTTAATAAGTAGTTCGATATAATTCGCGAATTCGTACCTTATGTACTTATTCTCAATCGAGTTAGACTCGCGCAAAAATCAAACCGTTGTTTGAACATTGGATGATCACTTTAACAAAGACTAATTAATTGGATTAGATTGGTTGTAGAAGCATGTCTTGTTTGAATATATATGTATGTGATGAATGAATAGTGTATATCGGATGGATATTAGAAGGGAAAGGGTAATTTTAGAGAAATATTGTAAATTTGGAATTTATAAATTGGACCTGCGTGTCCAGCCTTATCTCTTTATCTCTTTGTATTCTCTTCTCACCTAATTCCCCTCAATGTAAATGAGGTTTTCTTATTGTATTATGTAATTGGGTAGAAGTAGAATAGTGCTAGCGGGGAGAGGAAAGGGAGTGATTTGTTCTAGGAACAAGTTGTTTATATATCCATCCGCATATCACTATTAATTTACTTTACGCGCTTTATGATGTTTTAGAAGCATGCTTAAGGGTGTATGATGATGAGACCTAACAAAGATAAATAAATTGGTTGCCAATTACGCGAAAATCCCTCAATTTATATTAAGCGAATATCCTTCCATTGAATGGTTCTTGTTCAAGATCCGAAGTTGGCATTGGTTTGTTTTTGACCAAAGTCAAGACCTTGTCAATCTAGGATGTACTTGAATCATGAGAGTTTTGTTGCATATCGGTGTCTTGTCCAAATCGTGATTTTTATTGGCCAAAGTCAAGATCACTTTTGTCCAACGACATTGATTACGAAACTTTCCTCGTCAATGGGTCCCGCTTAACTGGAATCACTAGGTTTTGTTTTTGGCCAAAGCCAAGGCCTAGATGATTCGGAGGATAGGGTTAGGAAAATGTAATGGTTACATTGGCATTATACATATGTTTCGGACTTGGATGTCCACCTAACCGGATCTAGGAATTGGATGAGATCCAATTGATCATGGAGATCTACCTAAGTTAAATAGCATACAATTTTTTATTGGCCAAAGTCAAGGTTGTGTGTTATTTAACGGGATCCTAGCCCACTAGGAAATTCGATTTCCCGAGTTCTCTACAGAGGGTTAGAAACTTGAAGAAAATAGTGGGAGGCTATTATTGAATTTGCAATCTCGTTCAGATAATTAGCCTTACTCGTCTTTCAAAATTATTTCGTCAATATTTTAAATGATTAGTTGGACTAATATATATTGTTATTTTACTTGTAACAGTTGACTGTACCCATAACATCGTTGACTTTATAGTTGGACTATAGTTGTCAAGATGACTGGCAAAGGTAATATCCGCGACATAATCATGGGCGATAATGTCTTCAAAGGGACAAACTTTGCCGACTGGGAAATGAACCTCAAGATAGTGCTTGGGGCTGAGAGGGTACTGTATACTATTCAGAGGCTCTCCCGCCTAAACCCACTGAGCCACTGGAGCTAGAGTTATGGAAGACTCATAGTGACGATTGTGACCAAGCTCAGTCAGTTATGCTAGCTGCAATGACCCAGCATTTCAGACGCCAAAACAGGGACTTGGATCCCTATAACATGATGGCAAGATTGCGTGATCTTCACCGCACTAACAAGCGGATGAAGAGGTACGAGCTAGTAAGGAAACTCTTCCGCTCCCGGATGACAGATGGCGCATCAGTTGAGGCCCACGGGACTCAAATGATCGCTGACATAGATGAGTTAGCCAATATGGGCATTGTCTTGGAGGCAGAGCTGACGATTGATATGATATTACAATCGCTGCCCGATACTTGGAAACAAATCATCGTCAACTATAAGTTGATGGATACTGACGACACTCTCGGAGAGTTGTTGTCCGTGCTGAAGGAGTCCGAAAGGGAACTCCTAAAAGGGAGCAAGCGCGAGGCGCATTATGCATCGACCTCTCATGCGCCAAAGGCTAGGCCTATGGCAATTGGAGGTGCGAGGAAGAGGAAATTCAAAAAGAAGGGCAAAGGCAAGTTGACAGTGGCTTCTAGGAAGCCAAAGGACAAATCTCGCGATATCTGCCTTAACTGCGGCAAAAGGGGTCACTGGAAACGTGACTGCCAAATGAGCATTGTGCAGAAGGAGGATAGCAAGGGTGGCAAGGCTACCGCCTCTGGTATGTTTGTTATTGAGATAAATATGAATACTTCTAGTTTTAAAAATTGGATTTTTGATTCTGGATGTGGTGCTCATATTTGTACTGATGTGCAGGATCTGCATGATAGCAGGATGCTGGCGTCAGGGGAGATGGATCTACGGGTCGGAAACGGAACACCAGTTGCTGTTTTGGCCGTAGGGACTTTTGTTTTAGAACTGCCCTCTGGGCATGTACTTAAACTTTTAACTGTTATTTTGTACCTAGTTTAACTAGGAATATTATATCTGTATCCTTGTTAACCCAACAGGGTTACACTTTGTATTTAGAAACACTGGGTGTTATTTATATAAAAATGATGCAGAAATTGCACAGCTGTTGCAAATAACGGTCTTTATATTTTGAATATAAATGAATCTCCTAAAATGACAAACAAAAGGCTCAAAAGGAGTAATCTAAAAGATGAAGCTTATATGTGGCATTGTCGTCTAGGACACATTAACAAGACTCGCATATCCACACTTTCGAAGAGTGGGTACTTGGACGAATTTGATCTCAATTCATATGACGTCTGCGAATCTTGTCTTTTAGGCAAAATGCCTAAATCACCTTTTAGAAGTAAGGGTGAACGTGCCACAGAACTGTTAGCTCTCGTTCATACTGACGTTGCATGCGGGCCCATGTCTAGCGGGCTAGAGGTGGATTTCACTACTTCGTAACCTTTACAGATGATGCATCTCGTTACGGTTATGTGTATCTTATGAGACACAAGTCGGAAACTTTTGAGAAATTCAAAGAGTTCGACACGAAGTAGGGAGAAACAAACAGGGAAGAGTATTAAGACATTACGGTCAGACCGTGGTGGCGAATACTTAAGTTATGAGTTTCAAGATTACTTGAAAGAATATGGTATTCTTTCACAGTGGACTCCTCCTGGAACACCGCAATTAAACGGTGTGTCCGAACGGAGAAAGAAAGAAACCGCACCTTGTTGGACATGGTAAGGTCAATGATGAGTCGCACTGAGCTACCAATATCCTTCTGGGGATACGCATTAAACAGTGCTATACTTATTTTGAATAAAGTACCGTCGAAGTCTGTTGAACAGACTCCATATGAGATATGGACAGGAAGGAAACCAGGTTTCTCTTTCCTGAAGATTTGGGGATGCTGGGCACATGTTAAACGTTTGGAAAGTACCAAACTTGAACCCAAAACTGATAAATGCCTTTTGTAGGATATCCTAGGGAAACCAAAGGATATTACTTCTATCACCACAAAGAGAACAAAGTATTTGTTGCTCTACAAGCATTTTTCCTTGAGAAGGATTTTATAAATGCAGTGGTAAGTGAGGAGAAAGTAGAACTCGATGAAGATCGTAGTGATACTGTTCCTGGCAATGAATCAACGACGGAACAAGAACAGACCGTCCAGGATGAGTCTGTACCACAAACTTCACATACACAAGGACCGCGTAGGTCGGAGAGAATCAGAACAGTACCTGAGAGGTATGGGTTCCTGATCTCACCTCATGTAGATATTAATCTGATTGAGGAAAATGAGCCGGCTACGTATGAGGAAGCGATACGAAATATCGATTCCGCTTTTTATGGCAAGAAGCCATGAAGTCCGAGATGGATTCCATGTACGCAAACCAAGTTTGGACACTGGTTGATGCACCAAAAGGCGTAAAGCCTATTGGATGCAGATGGATCTTCAAGAAGAAGACCGACATGGATGGCAACGTACAAACGTACAAAGCTAGGCTTGTAGCGAAAGGGGTATCGTCAACAATACGGTATTGATTATGACGAGACCTTCTCACCCGTTGCCATGATTAAATCCATTCGGATAATGCTTGCAATAGCTGCATATTTCGACTTCGAGATATGGCAGATGGACGTTAAAACCGCTTTCCTTAACGGAAACCTTTTGGAGGATGTTTATATGCAACAGCCTGACGGTTTTATCGTGCCAAGACTTGCAAACAAGGTTTGTAAGTTAAATCGATCCATTTATGGATTGAAGCAAGCATCACGGTCATGGAATCAACGTTTTGATGAGATCAAAAAGAATATGATTTCGTGCAAAACGCAGATGACCCTTGTGTATACAAGAAGGTTAGTGGGAGAGCACTTACTTTATTCGTCCTTTATGTCGACGACGTATTGCTGATAGGCAATGACATTCCCATGCTAACGTCGGTGTGAAAGCTTGGCTTTCATTAAAATTCTCCATGAAAGATCTGGGAGAAGCAGCCTTTATTCTTGGAATAAAGATCTACCGGGATAGATCTAGAAAGCTGCTTGGACTCTCCCAGAGTACATACATTGATAAAGTGTTGAAGCGATTCAACATGGAACAATCCAAGAGGGGATTGGTTCCAATGATACGTGGTACCTCTCTGTCTAAGGACATGTGTCTAAACATCAGAGAAGAGAGAGACAACATGAGTCGGATACCGTTCGCCTCGGCAGTCGGATCGATCATGTATGCCATGATATGTACACGACCTGATGTCTCATATGCTTTGAGCATGTGTAGTCGCTATCAGGCCGATCCAGGTGAAGGTCACTGGATAGCAGTTAAGAATATCCTTAAATATCTTAAACGAACTAAGGATGCTTTCTTAATTTATGGAGGTGGAGAACTTGCGGTATCTGGGTATACCGATGCAAGTTTCCAAACCGACAAGGATGACTATAGGTCACAATCCGGGTATATTTTTTGTTTGAATAACGGAGCAGTGCAGTGAGCTGGAAATCTTCCAAGCAAGATACTGTTGCCGATTCAACAACAGAAGCGGAGTACATCGCTGCATCTGAAGCAGCAAAGGAGGCAGTTTGGATCCGAAAGTTCCTAATCGGATTAGAGTAGTAGTTCCGTTAGCAGCAGACGAGCCCGTTCCATTGTATTGTGACAATACGGGGCTATAGCGCAGGCTAAGGAACCAAGGTCTCATCAACGGTCCAAGCATGTTCTTCGACGTTACCATCTGATTCGGGAGATTATACATCGTGGCGATGTAAAAGTCGAGAAGGTCACATCAGATGATAACATTGCAGACCCGCTGACGAAGGCTGTCATTCAGCAAGTTTTTGAACGACACATACATAGTTCGGGTATTAGATGCTTGAGTGACTGGCTATAGGCCAAGTGGGAGATTGTTAGACATTATGTCCCATAGCGTCACTGTTTGTAAATGATATTGTATTATTGTACAAAATTAACTATGTGATAATGAAATTGCCTTTTGCCGTTTTGTAATTTTATTTACTTTGATATATAAATGGCGAAAGTCCATATGATTAGTACTGGATTGAGATGATATGAGACAGTATCAATCCATAAAGGTTTAATCATTAAATATCCCTAGCCGTAGTATTATCGAGACTGGACATCGATAATGCGGAATAGGCTAGTATTGCGCTTGTGCACGTTGTGAGGGCACAACGGCATAGTTCTCATATATTTAAGTTGGATACTTATGCAAGTGCGATAGGAGGTTGTGTTTTACCGATGGTACGGAAAACAGCTTCGCTCTGGATAGACCCGCGGAATCCCATGGTAGTATGTCTATGTGTCTATGGGAGGCCGCATCAGGGTAGGTGTATATGGTCTTAACCTGAGACTTACATCGCTAGTACTGCGACAATCGGTAAACTTTGGTTTTGGTGGTTGGGGACCTTAACCGGTTCTGTGTACACCTCTTCTGGGTTTATCGAGAAGCGTAGTGTGTACTAGATGTGATGTCAAGATGGAAGTATCGCTTCAGACATATGGAGGTGATGATCACGCAGGGCAAAGAACTAGTACTCTATAAAAGGTTGCAACCGTCGGGACAATATGACCAGGTCAGGATTGTCCGATTTAAAGAGACTAGTTGCTTGATGTCCGATATATGTTTCGTACGGGGGCAGACACATCTCCAGCCCTAGGCCTAGCATGTGATCATCCGATACTGGATCGATGTACGCAATACTACGGTATACTACGCTTGATATAGATCTTATATTCCTATAAGAATATTTCTGGAGAATTGGGTAGGCATGGCGCTTTGCTAGAAGCCAACCTTGTCTTGTGATGTGAATCGGTAAAGACGTAGTACGAGGTACGTACGTGTTCGGATTATCCGACGACCGTATTTACTGCCAAAATATCCGGAGTCTCTTGGGTCGCTTCCGAAGATTCACCTATGATATTTGATTCGAACTTAATTAATCTTGGATTAATTGCGGAAGAAACTTTATCTCGGATAAAGTGCCTTATTTAGAGAGAGAGAACGATTAATTTGGAATTAATCAGTAAATTATTATATTCGATATAATAATTGAAATTCGATTTCGACGCGAAATTAAAATTAGATTTTAATTCGGGCATACGAGTTAATTTAGAATTAATTCGTTAGCGACGTAAATAATAATTTCGCTAGGCGCGATTATTTATTTAAATTCGATTTAATTAACGTCGCGACGCAAGTTCGGTATTTCGGAAATATCGAACCCGAACGCGTGAGTGGACGTGGGCCCACTTCCATTGGAAACCTGTGGGGCCCACATGACACTTGTCATTATATGCATTATTTTATTAATAAGGCATTGCATGTTAATAGTGTACAAAACACTCTAAGGCATTGCATGGTGATAGTGTGCATTGCACTCAAAGGTTTTGCATGGAGTTTGAGTGTTTGACACTCTAAGCCATTGCATGGTTTATGTCATAGATTTTATTAATTTAATAAAATTATGACATAAATATAAATTGATTTTGGTATCAAAATCAATTAAGAAAATCTCTTCTCTCCTTTACTTGACCGAAAACTGCATTGCAGTTTTGGTCTTCATCTTCTTCAAATTTGGTTGCCAAAAGCTTGAAGAAAAGGTTGATGTTTGGAACATGCAAGGCTAGCACCTTCAAGGGATCAAAAGAGGTGATAGGGAACCATCATAGGAAAGGAATACACAAGCTTGGAGCTTCCTTCTTCTTCCTCCTCTTGGCCGAATCTTCCAACACTTGGAGCTTCCACCATTTGAATCTTCTTCATCACATAGCTTTGTAAGTATGATTCCGCCATGCTTCAGTCTTTTATATATATTCAAATATAGTATTTCATATGCTTAATCTTTGTTTGGGACACATTATAGAAACCAACAAAATACACCAACGGAGGTAGCGGAATACTCACATGATCGGTTATGTCGATTTGGAGACGAACGAAGGCCAAAAACGCACTGCTGTTCACGCCACTGCAACCAGTCCACGCTCACTGTCTTCGCAGTTTCGGGTCTCAAAACGAAGCTCCAAACTCCGTCGGATGAGTCCCGCCTCATGGGGAACCTCATACCACCTTCGCAAGACTTGTAAGTGTGCTAGCACTTGAATTTTCACCATGAAAATCCACTTTGCTTCCCTATTGTACACGCCCAAACTGGTTCAAAACCAGTGAAGAATCACCACTTTTGGGCGTGAGGAAGAGGAGAGAGTTTGAGAGAGAAAAAATGTGTTGTCTAATTAATTTTGTTACCAATATTAATTTTATTATGCCTGCATAATATTTATTAAATTAATAATAAACTTATGACACAAATCATGCAATGGCTTAGAGTGTCAAACACTCAATTTCCATGCAAAACCATAGAGTGCATTGTACACTATTACATGCAATGCATTAGAATTAAATAATGCATAATATGACATGTGTCATGTGGGCCCCACACGTTTCAAATGAAAGTGGGCCCACGTGCACTCACGCGTTCGGGTTCGATATTTCCGAAATACCGAGCTTACGTCGCGACGTTAATTAAATCGAAATATATTGCGGCTAGCGAAATTATTATTTACGTCGCTAACGAATTAATTCTAAATTAACTCGTTTGCCCGAATTAAAATCTAATTTAATTTCGCGTCGAAATCGAATTTCGATTATTATATCGAATATAATAATTTTATCGATTAATTCCAAATTAATCGTTCTCTCTCTTTAGACGACATTTATCCCGGATAAAATATCTCCGTTATTAATCCTAGATTAATTTTCTCTCTCTTCTGTATAATCCCAGATTATTCAAGAGTGCAAGTTGTGCGTCATCGGTGGATTATCGGGAAGCGACCCATGAGATCTCCGGATAAGTTGGCAGTAAATACGGTCGTCGGAGTATCCGAATCACGTACGTACCAAGTACTACGTTCTACCGATTTACGAGACAAGGTCGACTCCTAGCAAAGCACCAAGTCTACCCAAGTTCTCCGGACATACATATTCATCAAAGAATATCAAGATCTGTATCAAGCGTAGTATACGATTGTATTGTGCATATTGGCCCAGTATCGGATAATCACGTGCTAGGGCTGGGGCTGGATAAATGTCTGCCCCATCCGAAACACATATCGGATGTCTGGTAACTAATAGTCTCTATAATCGGATATTCATGACCTGGTCATAATATCACGATTGGATGCGCATCACTTAAGAGCACTAATACCGTATCCTGCATGACATCATCTCCATTATGACTGGAGTGACACTTCCATCTTGACATCACATCCAATACACTACGATTCTCTGATAAACCCAGAAGAGGTAAACACAGAACCAGTTAAGATCCCCCACCCCACCACCAAAAACCAAAGTTTACCGATTGTCGTAAGTATTAGCGATGCAAGTGTCAGGTTAAGACTATACACCACCTACCTTGATTTCGGCCTCCCATAGACACCTAGTCATAATACCAATGGGATTCCGAAGGGTCTATCCAGAGCGAAGCTGTTTCCCGTACCATCGGTGAAACACGACCTCCTATCGCACTTGCACAAGTATCCAATACTTATATATATGAGAACTATGCCGTTGTGCCCTCACAACGCGCACAAGTGCAATACTAGCCTATTCCGCATTATCGATGTCCAGTCTCGATAATACTATGGCTAGGGATATTTAATGATTAATCCTTCGTGGACTGATACTGTCTCATATCATCTCAATCCAGGAACTAATCATAGGGACCTCTCTTCATTTATATATCTATGGTGATCTAATCACAAATGACGAGAGTGCAATTTCCTTGTTACATAGTTAATTTGCTACAACAACACAATGATCTGTGCAAATAGTGACGCTATGGGTCATTTTGTCCAACATGTTCCATATCGGTGTCTTGTCCAATTTGTGATTTGTTGGCCAAAGTCAAGGTCACTTCTTGTCCATCGACATCGATTACGAAGCTTTCCAAAGTCAATGGGTCTGCTTAACTGGAATCATTAAGTTTATTGTGCCAAAGCCAAGGCTTAATTGATTCAGAGGAAAAAGGTTAGGCAATCTATTGGATATATTGGCATATATTAGATATATGTTTCGGACATGGATGTCCACCTACTAGATCTAGGAATTGGATGAGATCCAATTTATCTTAGATATCTACCTAGTTAAGTATCATACAGCTTGTTGGCCAAAGCCAAGGTTGTGTGTTATTTAACTGGATCCTAGCCCACTAGCAAACAAGGTTTCCCGAGTACTCAGCAGAGGGTTAGAGGCTCGTCGAAAAATAGTGGGAGGCAAGTATTAAATTTGCAATTTCGTTTAGATACTTGCCAATATGCGGTCATTTGAATTTTTCGTCATTAATTAATAAATATATTAGTTGGATTAATATTTAAATGTTGTTTTAATTAAATAGTTGGACTGTATTCAAACTACTTCAAATAATAGTTGATTATATAATTGGATTATAGTAATCAATATATTTGAATTTAACCAATTAAATTATAGTTGATTATATAGTTAGACTATAGTAATCATTATAATCAATAGTACCTGAAATCGTTGATTGGATAGTTGGACTATAGCAATCAAGATAACTGAAAGATTAGTGTTTAGAACATTATCCTAGGTAAAAATGTCTTTAAACGACTTTAATTTTCAGAATGGGAATAAACCTCAGGATAGTCCTAGGAACAGAGAATTTATTCTATTTGATAGAAAAACCTCTTGGGCCTAAGCCCGGAGTTGAGCAAATAGTAGAGCATGATCTTTGGAAGATTTATGTGATGATAAATTTAGTGCTCAATCCATTATGCTAGATGCAATGACACTTTAATTCCGTCGTCAGAATTAAGGATTGGATCCTTGTACCATGATGATGAAATTAAAGATCTTCATAGATTTATTCTTAAATATTAAATGTACAAATTGCATAAGAAGTTCTTTAGCTCGTGTATGTCAGAGGGTACATCTGTCGAGCACTAGGTGTCGTAGATGATTGCTGACATCGATCAGCTAGGTTAACTGGGCATTACCTAGGTGGCCGAGACTACCAAATATTTTATCTTATAGTCTCTACTCGAAAGTTGGACAGGTTTATTGTGAACCGAGAGTAAACTCTTGGAGAGTTGATGGCTATGCTCTAGGAGGCAGAGTCAGAGCTTATAAAATAGGCTAAGGCAAAATCATTACAGTCTTATAGGAAGACAAATGACATATCCTAAGATGTCTGCCTAAACTGTGTCAAACGGGGTCACTGGAAGCGTGACTGCCGTATGGACAAGGCAGACATGAAGGAAGTGAAGGCGAGGCAAGGCTCCGGCTTCAAGTATGTTTGTCATAAACATGTTCGCTATTAGTTTCAAAATTGGATTTTTGATACTATATGTGGTACAAAAGATATTTACTGATGTGCGAAATCTGTTGATTAGCAGGATACTGACTTCAGTTGAGATTTACCTACGAGTCGAAAATGGGATGAGAGTCACTGTTTTAACTGTAGAAACCTAAGTTTGGGAACTACCCTTTCAGGTGTGTACTTAAATTAGGAAACCGTTATAATGTGTCTAGTTTGACTAGAAACATTATTTCTATATCAGAGTATAACTCGTTGCGGGTATACCTTTATATTCTAGAACACTAAAGTGTTTCATTTTATAAAGATGATATTGAGATAAGCACATTAGATGTGATATACAGTATTTATATTTTGAATATAAATAATCTCAAACGTATAACATGACAAACAAATAGCTCAAACTGAATTAATCAGATGAGACTTATTTGTAGCATTGTTGTCTGGGACACATTAAACAAGACTCGTATATCCACACTTTTGAAGAGTGGATACTAGGACGGATTTGATTCTATTCAAATGATGTCTACAAATCTAGTTTATTAGGCAAAGTGCCTAAAACACTTTTTACTTGGTAAAAGTACAAATGCCATCGATTTGTTAGCCCTCGTTCATAGTGACGAAAGTGGTCCCATATCTAGCTAGTGTTGGAGTTTCTAAGGGTCCCAAGATCAAAATACAAGCATGAAACACAAGTGAATACAACGACGAAGTTGCGGAATACTTACATCGAGCGGTTGAGAGACGCGGAGGCCACGAAGACGCCAAAAACTGCTCACTGCCTCACTGCAATGTGCGCCCACTGCTGCAGATTTGGCTTATGTTTTGCGCCATTTTGAACATAAAAAACGAGCTCCAAGCTTCATCAAAACGTTCCCGGCTCATGGGGAAACTTCCCTATCACCTTCGCATTGATCTCGGAGTGTGCTAGCACTCTTGTTTTGCCACAAAACACACTTGTTTCCCTCCATTTTGCTTCAAAACTCACGGTCAAACCAGTAAAGAAAAGAAGAAAAATGGCGTGAGTGAAGAGAGGAAGAAATGTTGCTTCCAACGTGAGAGAGAGAGAGTTGTTGAAAAAGTAAAGTGTATTAGGTGTTTTTAATTTCCAAAATAATAAACCATATACAACTTTTTCATTTGGAAAAAGTCAAGCACTTAATGCTTCAACAACTTCCATCAATCACATCAATCAATCTTGTCAAGTCACATCACTCAAAGTGACAAGTGATTTGACGCTTGACGCGACTAATGATTTGACGCTTGATTTGACTTACGTGCCGCACTCGAATTCAAAATGTGAATGCGCTCGCAAACAATTCCGAGCTCGGGTTTGCTAATTCCAAATTAACGAATTTTCTGTTGCGTCGTAATTAAATGATTACGCCTAGCAAAATCACTATTCACGTCGCTAACGAATTAATTCTAAATTAACTCGTTCACCCGAATTAAAATCTAATTTCAATTCCGCATCGAAATCCAATTTCCTTTAATATATCAAATATATTAATTAATCGATTAATTCCAAATTAATCGTTCTCTCTCTTTAAATGATATTGCATCCCAGATAAAATATCTCTGCAATTAATCCCAGATTAATTTTCTCTCTCATCATATTAATCCCAGATTAATAAAAGTGCGAGTCATACGTCATCGGTGAATCTTTGGGAAGCGACCCATGAGATCTCCTAATACCTTGGCAGTAAATACGGTCGTCGGTGTATCCGAATCACGTACGTACCAAGTACTACGTTCTACCGATTTACGAGACAAGTTCGGCTCCTAGCAAAGCACGATGTCTACCAAATTCTCCGGTCATATTCATCTAAGAATATTAAGATCTGTATCAAGCGTAGTATACCATTGTATTGTGTGTATCGGCCCAGTATCGGATAGTCACATGCTAGGGCTGGGGCTGGATAAGTGTCTACCCCGTCCGAAGCACATATCGGATGTCTGGTAACATAGTCTCTATAATCGGATATTCATGACCTGGTCACAATATCCCGATTGGTTGCGCAACACTCAATAGCACTAGTACCGTATCCTGCGTGACATCATCTCCAATATGACTGAAGTGATACTTCCGTCTTGACATCACACCCAATACACTACGACTCTCTGATAAACCCAGAAGTGGTGTACGCAGAACCGGTTAAAGCCCTGTACCACCAAACCAAAGTCTATCGATTATCGTAAGTATTAGCGATGTAAGTCTCAGGTTAGACTATACACACCTACCTTGATTTCGGCCTCCCATAGACACATAGTCATAATACCAATGGGATTCCGAGGGGTCTATCCAGAGCGAAGCTGTTTCCCGTACCATCGGTGAAACACAACCTCATATAGCACTTGCATAAGTATCCAATACTTAAATATATGAGAACTATGCCGTTGTGCCCTCACAACGCGCACAAGTGCAATACTAGCCTATTCCGCATTATCGATGTCCTGTCTCGATAATACTCCGCTAGGGATATTTAATGATTAATCCTTCGGGGAATGATACTGTCTCATATCATTCTCAATCCAGGAACTAATCACATGGACCTCTCTTCATTTATATATCTATGGTGATCTAATCACAAATGATGAGAGTGCAATTTCCTTATCACATAGTTAATTTGCTACAACAACACGATGATCTGTGCAAATAGTGACGCTATGGGTCATTTTGTCCAACAATCTCCCACTTGGCACGTAGCGAGTCCACTCAAGTGTCCCACACCCGAACTATGTACGGTTCGCTCAAATGCTGAGGAAAGGGTTTCGTCAGCGGATTTGTTTGATTATCGTTTGACGCGATTTATACGATCATCACATCGCCACGATGTATGATCCGAACGAATCAGATGAATATCGAAGTATATATCTGGATCGTTGATGAGACCATTAATTCTTTAGCCTGTGCTGATGCCTAGCTCAGCCACTAACAGAACTATATCTAATCTAATTAGATTTATTATCGATCCAAATGGCTTCTATTGCTGCCTCAGCTGCAGCAATAATCCGCATTTGTTGTTTATTCGGCGACAGTTATCTTGCTAGGAAGATTTCCAGCTCACTGTCCCAGTGTTCAAACTTTTATAGTACCGTAGTATTTAATTGTTTGGAAACTTGCAGCAGTGATCCCAGTCACTTCAAGTTCTCCTTCTCCATAGTTTAAGATAGCATCTTTAGTTCTCTGAGATACTAACAGATGTTCTTAATTTCAATCCAGTGACTATCACTTGGATTGACCTGATCGTGACTCTATATGCTCGAAGCGTATGAGACACCAAATCAAGTACATTTTAAATGTACAATTTCCCAGAGAGTGTTAACAACTCCAAATCTATCCCAGTAGATCTTTATTCCTTGAATAAAGGTTGTTACTCCCCAGAATTCTACGGAGAATTTCTATTGAAAGCCAAGCTTTCAACAATAGCTTTATGGGAATTTCACTGTCAGTGCGCTCTCCCACTAACCTCCTTATATACACAAGAATTATTTCGTTTTGAGTCAAATCATAAACCATTATGATTATTTCAAAACGACAGTTCCAAGAACCTTATGCTTGCATTAATCCAAACATGGATCGAATAACCCGCAAACCTTGTTTGTTGGTTATACAAAATCGTCAGGATGTTCTAATCATCCTCCAAAAGGTTCCATTTTCAGGAAAGCGATTTTGATCTGCAACTGACACATTTCATAAATGAAATATGCAGTTATCAACAAGCATCTTCAAAATGGATTTACCATGGCAACAGGTAAAAGGTTGAACCGTTATTAACACAATGTTGATAACGATACTTTTCATCAAAAGCCCAGCTTTGTACGTTGGTATGTTGCCTTCCATGTATGTCTTCCTTGAAGACGTTTAATGTACCAATAGGCACAATGCCTTGTGGTACAACAACTAGTATCCAAAATAGTTGTTATACATGGAATCCATTTTGGACTCATGGCACTTTGCCATGAAAGGGAGTTGATACCTTGTATCATTTCCACGTACGTAGTCGGTTGGTATTCCTCAATAAGATTTACATCCTTATGAGGTTAGATCAGAAACCCATACCCTAGGTTGTTTTCTGACTCTTTCCGATCTACCCAGTTCTTGTGTTTTCGAAGATTAATGGTACAGATTCATCATTGATGAACTGTTTGTGTTCCATTAAGGACTTCGTGCCTTGAATAGTATTACTCCGATTTTCATCGAGTATCACTATCCTCCCACTGACCACTGCATATCGGTATTCCTCTCAGGAAAACCACATGGTGAGCAACAATCATATTGTTCTCATGTGAGATTTATAAGTACTCTACTTAAGGTTTCCCTTAGGATAACCTATATTGGCACTTATCCAATTTGGGTTCTTAGTTTGGTATCATCCAAACGTTATGCCTGGCATACCCAAATTATCAGGAATGAGAAACCCCGTTTCTTTCCTGTTCATATCCTATATGATATCTGTCAAACAGATTTATATGGAACCTTATTCTAAATAAGTTTTGTACTGTTAATACATATCCTATTGAAGAAAACAGTAGCTCAGAGCGACTCGTGATAAACCTTATCATGTCCAACAAAATTCGGTTTTAGTTCGGACACACCGTCTAACTGACGTGTCTCGGGAGAGTCCTCATATGAAAGAATACCATACTCTTTCATTTACGTATGAAACTTACTGCTTAAGTATTTTTCACTACGGTCTTATCGTTGCGGAATAATACTATAGCCGATCTGTTTATTTACTTCGTGTCGAAACTTCAAAAGTTTTCGATCTGTGTTCTTCAAAAGAAACACATAACCATAACGTGATGCCACATCCGTTAAGGTCACGAAATATTCATGTTCACATCCAGCCTAGCTAGATATGGGCCCACTTACTTCACCATGAATAGGGCTAACAGATCGGTGGCCCTTTTACTATTACCAAGTAAATAGTATTTTAGGAATTTTACCTAATAAACTAGATTCGCAGACCTTATTTGAATAGTCAAATCAGTCCTAGTACCCACTCTTCAAAAGTGTGGATATACGAGTCTTGTTTAATTGTGTCCTAGACAACAATACCACAAATAAGTCTCTATTGATCAAATCAATTTGAGCTATTTATTTGTCATTTTATATGTTTGAGATTTTATTTATATTCAAAATATAAATTCTGTTATTTACATCTAATGTATTTATCTCAGTATCATATTTATATAATGAAACACTTAGTGTTCTAGAATATAAAGGTTTTATCCGCAGTGGGTTAAACACTGATAAAGAGATAATGTTTCTAGTCAAACTAGTTACATTATAACAGTTCCTAATTTAAGTACACACCCAAAGGGTAGTTCCTAAACTTAGGTATCTACGGTCGAAACAGCGACTTTCGTCCCGTTTCCGATTCGCAGAGAAATCTCAGCTTGAAGTCAGTATCCTGCTCAAAGCAGATTCTGAACATCAATACATATATATATTTTATGTTCCACACTAAATATTTAAAATCTAATTTCAATACTAGTTGTGAACATAACTTTGACAAACATTTTTAAAGTTAGAGCCTCGCCCTTTCTTTAATTCCTTCGTGTCTTCCATATCCAAATGGTTGTCACTTTGGGATATGTCAATTATCTTTTCAATATTTCACAAACCTTTGGCCAAGCCTTGGATTTTAGAATATCGAAATGATGTGCACCTTGTGCAACTTGCCCAATTGCAAACTTTGACTTTAAAATAGATTTATTGTCATGTATATTAAATTAAGCACTAAAGTCATCATCACATAAATCTTCCAAAGATTTCATGCTCTACTTATTTTGCTTAATTTTGGGCGTAAGGTATAATAAGTTATTTTATCAAATAAAGTAACCTATTATTTATTCCCAATTTGAAAATTAAATCAATTAAAATATTTTAATCCCAGATTATATTTTAAATATCCAACTTTTCAATTTCTATCTTGATTACAATAGTCCAACTATTTAATCAACGATTAGTGGTACTATATATATTATAATGATTATAATAGTCCAACTATATAATCAAATATAATCCAAATTAATTAACCTCAATTACATTGATTACTATAATCCAATTATAAAATCAACTGTAAACTAAAATTAATTAATTCAAATATATTGATTAATATAATCCAATTATATATAATCAAGTATAATACAGTCCAACTGTTTATTAAAATAATAATTTAAATATTAGTCCAACTAACATTTAATATTACGACGAAATAATTTGAATGAGCGCGCGTATGGCGAGTAATTGAACGAATATTGCAAATTCAATTCTTGCCTCCCACTATTTTTCGTCGAGCCTCTAACGCTCTGTCGAGTACTCGGGAAATCGTGTTTCCTAGTGGGCTAGGATCCCGTTAAATATCACACAATCTTGACTTTGGCCAACAAATTGTATGATAATTAACTAGGTAGATCTCGAAGATCATTGGATCTCATCCAACTCCTAGATCCAGTAGGTGGACATCCAAGTCCCAAACATATATCTTATATATGCCTATACATCGAATGTATACCCTAACCTTTTTCCTCTGAATCAACTAGGCCTTTGCTTTGGCACAACAAACCTAGTGATCCCAGTCAAGCGCGGACCCATTGACATGGAAGCTTCGTAATCAATGTCAATGGACAAGAAGTGGTCTTGACTTTGGCCAACAAACCACAACTTGGACACGACACCGATATGGAACAAAGCCTCGTGACTAAAACACATCTTCGACGGACAAGGGCTTGACTTTGGCCAACAACCCTTGCCAATCGGGATCTTGAGTAAGAATCACTCAATGGAAGGAAAATAAACGCTTGATATTTAACGAGTGTTTTTCGCGTGTAAATTGGCTACCAATTTAATTATCTTTGTTAAGGTCTCATCATCATACACCCTTAAACATGCATTCTAAAACATAATAAAGCGAGTATGAAAATAAATAATAATGATATGCGGATGGATACTTTACATTGATCCTAGATCAAATCTCTCCCTTTCTCACTCAAGCTAGCACTTGTACTACTTCTACCTGTTACACTACACTTCTAAAGAATCCTCATTTACATGGAGGGGAATAGGTGAGAAGAGAATACAAACAGAATGAAGGTGATAAGGCTGGACACGCAGGTCCAATTTAATAAATCGAATTTATTACAACAATTTCTAAAATTGCCCACCCATCTAATATCCATCCGATATACATTATTCATGCATCACAACCATGTATTCACTCACATAAGCATGCTATCAATCAATCTAATCAAATTAATTAATCTGATAATTATGTGATCATCCAATGTTCAAACAACGATTTGATTTTGTTCGAGTCAAACTCGTTTTTGCGAATAAGTACTTAAAGTACGAATTCCGGAATTAAATTAAACTACATAATTAAATCCAATTCAATTTGTATTTAATTCTAATTCACTATTTAATTCCAAATTAAATATCACACTTTATTAATAAACCTTTTATGACTTAAATTCCAAATTTAATCGTTTCGGGTCTCAAAGCCCGATTAATATCCAATATTAATTTAATTAAAGTCTAATGGGCTTTTAATTAATTTCTTAAGGCGTGGACTTTTGGTCAACTCAAGTCAAACCGAATAACCAAAATCCAATCCGGGAGTTACCCCATAAGCCTAGAAATCAATCTTGGCCCATTAGGCCTAATTAAACTTTAAAGGTCCAATAGTCGCATTTGGGCTTTATGGAAGCGGTTTTGGGCCCAATTGGATCCAACCAATTTGCCTAAACCCAACTTTGTACAACAAGCCCAACAAGCCCAATTACAACAATTTAAGCTCAATTTCCAAAATTAGGCCAAATAATTAAATTACACAAATCCAATTTCGCAATTTAATTACCTAAAGTGTATATCATGATTAATCACCCAAATTAACATTTCTAAAACATCAATTCATACAATTAATCATGCTCATTTTCATCATCACATGTCCAACACATTTTGATTAAAATCAAACCCATTACATGCTCTTTAAGTCTCGGCCAAAAGGGAATTTATATGTCCGATTCGGTTTCAATCCAATTAAACACACAATCGACATTAAATCAACACTTCTAATCGTTTCAAGTCATCCAATGATCAACGAAACAAAATTCCAAGACATTTAGGGCATACACCTATTCGGCCAACATATCCAAATTGGGGAAATTTGTTCCAAACAATTTTTAATCAAATTGATCCAATCAATCTTCAATTAAAACATATTTAAGCATACTTAATCATCCAATTTCATAATTGCATGCTCAAATCAATTTTACCCAATTTCAAGCTTATAACATTCTTGGCAATTTGGGGATTTTGCATCCGATTCGAATTCAATCCAATTGATTCCACAATCGACATTAAATCATCATCCCAAATGATTTCCAACACATCCAATTGTCAAAAATCAAAAATCCCAAGACATAAAATTAATTGTTATATTCGGCCAAGGTGCAAAATTTGGGGGAAAATGTTCCAAACATTATTTCAACAAATTGATCCAATCAATACTCAATAATAACACATTTAAGCATACAAATCAATCCAATTTCATTAATCATGCTCAAAATCAAATTTGCCCAAATTTTAGCCCTAACATTTTCATGCTTTTAACCCAAGCTCTTGATGCCATTGTTGGAGTTTCTAAGGGTCCCAAGATCAAAATACAAGCATGAAACACAAGTGAATACAACGACGAAGTTGCGGAATACTTACATCGAGCGGTTGAGAGACGCGGAGCCACGAAGACGCCAAAAACTGCTCACTGCCTCACTGCAATGTGCGCCCACTGCTGCAGATTTGGCTTATGTTTTGCGCCATTTTGAACATAAAAAACGAGCTCCAAGCTTCATCAAAACGTTCCCGGCTCATGGGGGAAACTTCCCTATCACCTTCGCATTGATCTCGGAGTGTGCTAGCACTCTTGTTTTGCCACAAAACACACTTGCTTCCCTCCATTTTGCTTCAAAACTCACGGTCAAACCAGTAAAGAAAA
Organism: Zanthoxylum bungeanum; assembly: GCA_019454045.1. Lineage (NCBI taxonomy): Eukaryota > Viridiplantae > Streptophyta > Magnoliopsida > Sapindales > Rutaceae > Zanthoxylum > Zanthoxylum bungeanum. Next base: position 42,800 of record SKCR01049411.1, read on the forward strand.
GAAGAAAAAATGGCGTGAGTGAAGAGAGGAAGAAATGTTGCTTCCAACGTGAGAGAGAGAGAGTTGTTGAAAAAGTAAAGTGTATTAGGTGTTTTTAATTTCCAAAATAATAAACCATATACAACTTTTTCATTTGGAAAAAGTCAAGCACTTAATGCTTCAACAACTTCCATCAATCACCATCAATCACATCAATCAATCTTGTCAAGTCACATCACTCAAAGTGACAAGTGATTTGACGCTTGACGCGACTAATGATTTGACGCTTGATTTGACTTACGTGCCGCACTCGAATTCAAAATGTGAATGCGCTCGCAAACAATTCCAAGCTCGGGTTTGCTAATTCCAAATTAACGAATTTTCTGTTGCGTCGTAATTAAATGATTACGCCTAGCAAAATCACTATTCACGTCGCTAACGAATTAATTCTAAATTAACTCGTTCGCCCGAATTAAAATCTAATTTCAATTCCGCGTCGAAATCCAATTTCCTTTAATATATCAAATATATTAATTAATCGATTAATTCCAAATTAATCGTTCTCTCTCTTTAAATCATATTAATCCCAGATTAATAAAAGTGCGAGTCATACGTCATCGGTGAATCTTTGGGAAGCGACCCATGAGATCTCCGGATACGTTGGCAGTAAATACGGTAGTCGGTGTATCCGAATCACGTACGTACCAAGTACTACGTTCTACCTGTTGGTTTCTATTATATGTCCCAAGGAAAGATTAAGCTTATGAAATACAACAATGAATATATATAATAAACTTGAAGCATGGCGGAATCATACTTACAAAGCTTTTGTGATGAAAAGATGAACAAAGGTTGAAGCTCCAAGATCCTTGAAGTTTCGGCCAAGAGGAGAAAAGAGTTGAAGCTCTAAGCTTTGTGTATTCCAAGCTCCAAGGTGGTTTCCCTATCACCCTCCTATGATTCCTTGCTTGTTCTAGCAAAAATGGAGAATGAGGAAAACAATTTTATGCCTTGTTGGTGCAGCTCACGGCGTGAGCAAGAGAGGAAGAGAGGAGAGTGTTTCTCTTTTGATTTTCTTTCTTTGCATGCCAAAAAACGTGAATAACCAAGGAAAAAGAAAAGTGAATTGATATCTAATACCAAAAGAATTTTTTAATGCAAAAAATCCTTCCAAAACCGTGCATGGCTTTCCCTCCAAAATGAATCCATCATTTGCTATCATTACCATACTTTGAGATTAGAGACAATGCATCATCCCTTAAAGGTGACTAGATACATTCACTATCTATTCGTATTAAGTAATGAGATATCGCGATGTGATTTGCGGATATCACTCGATTCAAAATACGAATGTGTCCGCAAGCACTTTCGGGCTCGGTTTCGTTAATTCCAATTAACGAATTTCCGTCGCGACATGAATTAAATAATTACGCCTTGCGAAATTACTATTCAGTTCGCTAATGAATTAATTCTAAATTAATTCGTTTGCCCGAATTAAAATCCGATTTTAATTCCGCGTCGAAATCTAATTTCGTTTAATATATCGAATATATTATTTTATCGATTAATTCCAAATTAATCGTTCTCTCTCTAAATAAGGCACTTTATCCAAGATAAAGTTTCTCCGCAATTAATCCAGATTAATTAAGTCCGAATCAAATATCATATGTGAATCTTCAGGAAGCGACCCAAGAGATCTCCGGATATGTTGGCAGTAAATACGGTCGTCGGATAATCCGAACACGTACGTACCTCGTACTACGTTTTTACCGATTCACAAGACAAGGTTGGCTTCTAGCAAAGCGCCATGCCTACCCAATTCTCCAGAAATATTCTTATAGGAATATAAGATCTATATCAAGCGTAGTATACCGTAGTATTGCGTACATCGATCCAGTATCGGACGATCACATGTTAGGCCTGGGGCTGGAAATGTGTCTGCCCCGTACGAAACATATATCGGACATCACAACTAGTCTCTTTAAATCGGACAATCCTGACCTGGTCATATTGTCCCCGACGGTTGCAACCTTTTATAGAGTACTAGTTCTGAGTCCTGCGTGATCATCACCTCCATATGTCTGAAGTGATACTTCCATCTCGACATCACATCCAGTACACTACGATTCTCGATAAACCCAGAAGAGGTGTACACAGAACCGGTTAAGGTCCCCACCACAAAAACCAAAGTTTACCGATTGTCGCAAGTACAAGCGATGTAAGTCTGAGGTTAAGACCATATACAACCTACCCTGATGCGGCCTCCCATAGACACGCAGACATACTACCAATGGGATTCCGCGGGGTCTATCCAGAGCGAAGCTGTTTTCCGTACC
>SKCR01049412.1:0-39856 GCA_019454045.1 Zanthoxylum bungeanum
ATGGAGTTGATGATCGCGCAGGACACATAACTAGTACTCTATAAAAGGTTGCAACCGTCGGGATAATATGACTAGGTCAGGATTGTCCGATTTAAAGAGACTAGTTGTTTGATGTCCGAATATGTTCGTACGAGGCAGACACACTTCCAGCCCCAGGCCTAACATGTGATCGTTCGATACTGGATCGATGTACACAATACTACGGTATACTACGCTTGATATAGATCTAAATTCCAGTAAGAATATTTCTGGAGAATTGGGTAGGCATGGCGCTTTGCTAGAAGCCAACCTTGTCTTGTAAATAGGTAAAAACGTAGTACGAGGTACGTACGTGTTTGGATTATCCAACGACCGTATTTACTGCCAACATATCCGGAGATCTCTTGGGTCACTTCCTGAAGATTCACCTATGACGTTTGATTCGAACCTTATTAATCTTGGATTAATTGCGGAGAAACTTTATCTTGGATAAAATGCCTTATTAGGAGAGAGAGAGAGATCGATTAATTTGGAATTAATCGATAAAATAATATATTCGATATATTATTAAACGAAATTAGATTTCGACGCAGAATTAAAATCGGATTTTAATTCGGGCAAACGAATTAATTTAGAATTAATTCATTAGCGAACTGAATAGTAATTTCGCAAGGCGTAATTATTTAATTCACGTCGCGACAGAAATTCGTTAATTCGGAATTAACGAAACCGAGCCCGAAAGTGCTTGCGGACACATTCGTATTTTGAATCGAGTGATATCCGCAAATCACATCGCGATATCTCATTACTTAATACGAATAGATGGTGAATGTATCTAGTCACATTTGAGGGATGATATATTGTCTCTAATCTCAAAGTGTGGTAATGATGGCAAATGATGGATTTCATTTTGGAGGGAAAGCCATGCACGGTTTTGAAGGATTTTTTGCATTAAAAAATTCTTTTGGTATTAGATATCATATCACTTTTCATTTCCTTTGTGTCTCACGTTTTTGGCATGCAAAGGGAACAAAATTAAAAGTGAAACACTCTCCTCTTCTTTCTCTCTTGCTCACGCCGTGAGCTGCATACACAAGGCAGAAAATTGTTTTCTCATTCTCCATTTTTGCTAGCACAAGCAAGGATCAAAAGAGGTGATAGGGAAACGCATTTGGAGCTTGGAATACTCAAAGATTTGAAGCTTCTCTCCATCTTCTTGCTTGGCCGAAACTTCATCTTGGAGGCTCAAGGATCCTCATCACCATTTTCGTCACATAGCTTTGTAAGTATGTTTCCGCCATCCTTCAAGCTTTGCATGTATGATTATTGTATTTCTATTGCTTAATCTTTCCTTGGGACTAATTATAGAAACCAACACTATGATGCGATGACTTTCAAAGAACAACTGCCTCCCCAGTTTAAGATGCACGACATGGCCAAGTTCAACGGAAACGGAGATCCTAAGGTCCATCTCCAACAACATGCTCCAGTGATGAGTTAAGTGGGTTTGTCGAAGCGCCATGTGTAGAAGATGTTCGGGATGTCACTGGAAGGGGAACCCATAGTATGGTGTCATGGCCTGGAGAGAAAGGTCAGGGATAACTGTAGGGCATTAGCGGAGGCCTTCCTGAACCAATATGTCACGAACATGGAGATAGACTTGTCGCTCCGTGACTTTGAAAACACCAAGCAGAAGTTAGAAGAGAGCTTCAAAGATTATATGGATCGCTAGAGAAGCGAGCTCTTGAAGATGCAGACACGGCCCTCGGAGAAGGACCGGATTAAGATGATCATTAAGGGCACCAAGCCCTCCATTTATAACAAGATGAGGAGGATGACCTCCATGATTAATGACTTTCGAAAGTTAAGAGAAACTGTCATAGATATCAAGGAAGAGAAAGCCGAGAACAAAAAGTTTTACGATCAGAATATAAAGACCATTGGGGGGCCTTCAGGGACCAAGTTCGCTCCTACTGAGGTCGCCGGCATCAGAAACAGGTGATTCTCCAATTTTGGTAGACCTTTGTCAAAGGTTTTGCAAAGCTGAAGAGGCAAGGACTCCTAAAATCCTTGGAACCCAAACCACTTCCAAACCCTGTGCCACACCACTTTGATCTATACTGTCACTTCAAAAAGGCCACGAAACTGACAATTGCACCAGCCTTAGGCATGAGATCCAAGACCTTATTGACACCCACCAGATATACGACCCTGAAAAGAACAACCCAACACACACAAAAACCCTCTACCCAACTACCACTCTGTTCCACCACCCACCTACATGATCAACTTCGGCCTGCCCGAAAGCTTTGTCCTCCAAAATCTCAACCACCAAGCTTCTTGCATGGGGATATGGGATAGCAGCAGTGAAGATGAAACAGAGCAGAGGAGAAACTTTTGGGAAAACTTCTCGAGCAGTGACGAAGATGAGGTAAAGGGGATTACTCACAGTGGATGTTTTTACAGTGATGTAACGGAGAAAGACAAAGAAGTGCTAAAAGAAGGCCGAGAGGTGACGGAGAATACAGATAACACCGAGGGGGATATTGTGTTGCATTAATTGAAGAAAACACTGGCACAAGTGATCATATGGGAGTTATTATGCGCCTCTCAAGAGCACAGGTGTGCCATGGTAGAAGCTCTAAGCAATATAATGGTACATGGAGATGCAAACCCGACCATGTTTGTAGGGTCGGTACAGAAATATGGTAGGCAAATGATAACATTCTCTCAAGAAGAGCTCCCAATGGAGGGGAGGAATCACAACAAGCCGTTATGGAAAGGTGATGGAAGAGGTGCACGCTAAAGTATGTGGATCGCATATGAATGGATTGAATTTGTCTCGCAAGATAGTGAGACAGAGATTTTACTGGTCGACTATGGAAGCTGACTGCGTAAAGCTGGCGAAGCACTGTCACGATTGCCAGACACACGACAACTTGAACCATCTACCGCCTATGGAATTGCACGTACTGTCAAAACCGTGGCCTTTCTCAGTGTGGGGCATTGACATGATTGGAGAAATCATGCCACATGCATCAAATAGACACCGCTTCATAGTAGTGGCAGTAGATTATTTTTCGAAATGCGTGGAAGCCGAGTCATTCTGTAATGTTACGGAGAAGTAGATGGCCATGTTCATAGCCCGTAATATAGTATGTCGATACGAAATGCCATATCACATAGTAACGGACAATGGAGTCCAATTTTAGGGAGAAACAAAGGCAATGTTGCAGAAGTACGGGATATGGCATCACAAATCATCACCTTATAGGCCACATGCTAATGGGGCGATGGAGGCGGCCAACAGAACCATAAAGAAAATACTAGCTAAGATGACGAAAATTTATAAAGATTGGGCTGACAAACTGTTGTATGCCCTGTGGGGGTATAGAACTTCGGTGAGAACGGCAACGGGAGCCACACCTTATGCCTTGGTTTACGGGATGGAGGCAGTGTTACCAGTGGAAATAGAGATACAGTCAATGTGGGTACTAGCAGAGGTAGGATTTTCTGAGCAGGAATGGGCCTCGCAGAGGTTCGAACAGCTAGCATTACTGGATGAGAAAAGGATAAAGGCCTTGTACCACATGCAGCTATACCAGAAAAGGTTAGCCAGGGCGTTCAACAAGAAAGTCTGTCCCACCAAGATCAGAGAAGGTGATCTAGTGCTCAAGCAATCGAAGCCACTGATAATGGACCCAAGGGGAAAGTTCAGGCCCAATTGGGAAGGGCCCTACATAGTCAATAAAGTGATGGGGAATAGGGCAGTGAGATTGTCAAATTTTATAGGGAACGAGTTCACTGAGCCCATCAACGTAGACATACTGAAACAATACTTTGCATATAAAAAAAGGCTCGTTGGGTTGAAAATCTGCAAAGGATAGCCCAAGCAAAATATAGAGCATGAGTGAGCAAGAAAAATGGCTAATTGTAAAATCTGTGAGGAACAATTAGCGACAGGGGAATCCTTGCAATGCAGTTCATTATTTCCTACATATTTACTAAGAAGTAATGCAAAAATCCCAGCTAACCGGGAAAGATTAGAGTCAAGTAATTACAAATCACATCTTTTATTTCTTAGATGTTGGACCAATGTTAGGAGATCTAGGAGAAGAACTCCAAGAATAAAGAGGAACCTCGGGAATGAGGACGAGCAACTCCACGAATGGAGAACAACCTCAGGAATGAGGACAAGCAAATAGCCTCGAGAATGAGTACAGATCTGAAAAAAAAAAAAGATAAATTTTTTAGCTCGCTGAGTTGAAAACCTGAAAAGGCGACTCAAGCAAGATAGAGCAATCCACTAAGTTGAAAATCCGAAGGGACAGCTTAGGCAAAAGATAGGACGAGCCTGCAAGACAAAGGGACTCCCGAGAAACAGGCTTACAGGATGGTGCTTTATCCTGTCTAAACCATGAAGCGTTTTGGCCAAGATAACGGGGGAATGATCATGACCATATCGGATTCCCTCGATGATTTGTAATAAATGTTAGTCGCCTCTCGTACTATCACAACCCAATAAGAGGTATTGAGCCAAGATACAAAATAAGACTACACTCCTCCAGGGATGGGACCCTGCCTCTATCCTGGAAGATATACGTAGAATGACCTGTAACTCAATGGACGAAGCACAAGGCAATATCTTTTTCGCATCTTCAGGACAACAAAGGAAAGCTTCGGGAATTAGAAGACATCATTTTCAGTATCCGAGAAGGGTAGTAAAAGAAAAATGCAAGCCGAGAATGGCAGCAAACTCCTCAAGGAGAGGGCATATTTCAAAATCTGGGAATCAAAAGACATGATTTTCAGTATCCCAAAAGGATGAGGCCACATTCAAAAAGGCGTAATCCACCTTGACCCAGTCCAGGTAGCGGAGAGCAGAAAGCTGAGCTAGGTTTGGGGATGACCAGTTTACCACCCCGTAGATAAGGGACACAATGGGATCTTGAGCCATAGGACCAAAGATAACTGAGCAATCATCAGAGGAGAATTGGTAGAAAGAAACTGTAAGCAGGCCAAGGGAACGCCCAAAGCTTTTTATTGGCAAAGGGCATAAAAGACCAGAAGGATTCCTAAAGGGGTGAAGAAAACCCTCTAGCGCAAGGAAGGCCTAACCAAGGATCAAATCAAGTCAATAGGACAAAGAAACCCCATCAAAATAGGGAATGCATCCATGTATACATGCATATGTAAAGGATATGCCATATACCCAACTTATGGATGGGCTATATGTAAATGTATTTGTAATATTTTTCATTAATTAATAAAATGACAATCTTTATTATACGTGTCTTACATAAATTATATGAATTTTATTATACGTGTCTTACATAAATTATATGAATCATCAAACACTGTAATAAGCCCTTGGAGTAATAAGATGATGGCTTCCACGCCTTATAGAATCTTACTCTCAAACGTTCCTAGTCATAGTGTTTTGAATAATCTGGGCGTTCACAAAGCAGAGAGACTAGCATGATGATATGATCCGCCCTTAAGTGGGGTAGCCGATCTCATAGGCTTAAGGATCTGTTAGTGGATATGTGCTTAAGATGACTGGCCACATTGAAAAATTGGCCAACCTCGGGTTCACCATGGATCATGAGATAGGTCACGATCTAATTCTTCAGTCCTTACCAAAAGACTTCTCTAACATTATTATGCAGTTCATCTGCATTTCTATTGTCTAATAAGAAGCTACTTTAGCAAAATTGCCCAATCTGATAAAGCAAGCAGAGAATGACTTGAAACGGAGCTTAAAACCTCCGTCATGCTTACGGGTACGGACCTGAAGCCATGAGGCCCAAAGAAAATTAAGGCAAAGGTCAATGCTCCAGATCACCTAAAGCACAATGGTAAGGTGGAGAAGAAAAATGGAAAGGGGAAATGTTTGTTTTGTGGAAAGAAGGGTCATTGGAAGAAATACTGCAGATCCATGAAAGCCAAGAAAGCTAGGGAAGTCCAAGAGGCCAAGAAGCCCAATGCTTCAGGTATGTTGTATATGATTGAACTATATTCTCAAACTCTGAACCTTCTACTTGGGTGTTGACACCGGTTTTGGGGACTCACTTGTGTAACAATGTGCAGGGCCTGAGAAACAGTAGGAGACTCCGTCATGGGGAGGTTGACTTACGCGTGGGTAATGGAGCAAAACTGGCTGCATTGTGCGTGGGGAGTTATTCATTAGTTTTGCGAATGGTTAGTTTTAAACTTAGAAGATTGTATTTATGTGCCTTCTCTAGTAAAGGCCATCATTCAATTTCTTCTTTATGTAATAAAGGCTTTTCATGCCTAATAAGTTGTAATGAATGTTCTATTTATTTCAATGAAATAAAATATGGAGATGGTATTTTGAATAATGGTATCTATGTCTTACAAACTAACAAAGAATGTTCAATCTCTAATATATACAACGTTAACTCGAATAATCTCAATGAATCACTTCTATGGCACAGTCGCTTAGGTCATATCAATGAAATAAGATTAACTAAGCTACATAAGGATGGGTATTTCAGACCCTTCAAATATGAACCTTATGGAACTTGTGAGTCTTATTTACTTGTAAAATGACCAAATAACCCTTCAAAGGTAAAGGACAGCGTGCAGTGGAGACATCAGAACTTATACATTCTGATGTATGCGGACCAATGTCAGTCACCACTAGAGGTGGATTCTCCTACTTCATTACCTTTATCGATGATTAATCGTGATATGGGTATGTGTACCTTATGCGGTACAAATCTGATGCCTTTGAGAAATTTAAAGACTTCAAAGCTGAAGTAGAAAACCAGCTTAATAAAAGTATTAAGTCACTAAGGTCTGACCGATGTGGTGAATACTTAAGCGACGAATTTCAAGATTACTTGAGAGAAAATGGCATTGTTTTCCAGTGGACTCCTCCAGGAACTCCACAGCATAATGGGGTCTCTGAAAGGAGAAATCGAACATTATTAGATATGGTCCGATCAATGATGCCACGCAAGGATCTACCTCTTTCATTTTGGGGTCTTGCTTTAGAAACTGCAACACTACTACTAAACCAAGTTCCTTCCAAGACTTTTAGTCAAACACCATATAAGTTATGGTCTGGGAAACGTCTTAGTCTTAGTTATCTAAGTGTTTGGGGATGTGACGCATATGTTAAGCTCACACAAACTAATGAATTGGATGATATGGTAGTTAAATGTAAGTTTGTAGGCTATGCCTTGAACTCAAGAGCATACGTGTTCTACGTCCCAAATGAACAAAGAACATTTGTCTCACGAAATGCTAAATTTCTAGAGAATGAATTCCTTCTCAAGAAATATAGTGGGAGTAGACTTGACCTCGATGAGGTACGAGAAGAACAAACTAACATAGAACTAAACCCTAGGCCCCTCAAAAGGGCAGCGACGGAACAATCACAAGGTTATGAACTTAGAAGGTCTGGTAGGGAAAGATATGAGCCTGAAAGATATGGTTTTGATATTGATGAGGAACATGATCAGGTCATTAATAATGATGATCCCACCAGTTATGAAGAAGCAATGTGTGACATTGATTCAGTCAACTGGCTTGAGGCCATGAAATCCGAAATAGACTCTATGTATCAGAATCAAGTCTGGGACTTGGTGGATGAACATGAAGGGATAAAATCTATAGCCTGCAAGTGGATTTACAAGCGTAAAACTGATGCAAAAGGCAACATCCAAACCTATAATGCTAGGTTGGTGGCAAAAGGTTATAGACAATTTCAAGGAATTTCCTATGACAAAACTTTCTCGCATGTTGCAATGATAAAGTCCATTCGAATTTTACTGGCACTAGCTGCACAATTTGATTATAAGATTTGACAGATGGATGTCCAAACAGCTTTCCTTAATGGGAACCTCGTAGAGGAAGTCTATATGACACAACCTAAGGGGTTTGCATCTAAGGATGATCATAATAAAGTATGCAAGCTTAAACGATCCATTTATGGACTCAAGCAAGCCTCCAGAAGTTGGAATATACGATTTGATGAGACAATCAAAGAATTTGACTTCTTCATAAATGTAGACGAGCCTTGTGTTTACAGTAAAAGTAGTGGGAGTGCTGTAGTATTTCTTGTATTATATGTCGATGACATATTAATCATCGGGAATGATATTCCCATGATGCAAGCCACCAAGCAATGGTTATCTCAGAATTTCTCCATGAAAGATTTGGGAGAAGCAACCTACATCCTCGGCATTAAGATCTACCGTAATAGATCTAAGAGGTTTTTAGGACTTTCTAAATCTACATACATAGATAAAGTTTTGAAAAGATTCAAAATGGAAGATTCCAAAAGAGGTAATTTACTTATTTGTCATGGAATCAAATTATCTAATGAGCAATGTGTTGGGGATATGCCCTATACCCAACTTCTGGATGGGCTATATGTACATGTATTTGTAATATTTTCATTAATAAAATGGCAATCTTTATTATACGTGTCTTACATAACTTATATGAATCATCAACACTGTAATAAAGCCCTTGGAGTAATAAGACGATGGCTTCCACGCCTTATGAGAATCATTACTCTTAAATATTCCTAGTCATAGTTTTGTGAATAATCTGGGTGTTCATAAAGCAGAGAGACTAGCATGATGATATGATGCGCCATTAAGTGGGGTAGCCGATCTCATAGGCTACTAGCGGAGATCTGTCCGCTTGGTGTATCACATGGATGCATGAGTTGCTCGTGTCCATCGAATTGACCGCCGAAAGTTTTCATATGGAGTGTTTATCCCATGTGTCTGTGAGAACTTTCATGTATCGATTATATGACTAGTCCTTAGACTTGAGGTCTTTACAATCTTATGTATGGATCAAATAAATTTGACATTCTCCTTCCCCGGTTCAAAAGATCCGGTCATAAGGGTATGATTGGGTCATTTGTTGAAACACATGAAGTTTGTAAAGATAAAATAGAGAATCGCCAGTCTCTCGAATAATATTTTCTTATAACAGTAGTATTCCAGTTCGTGGGTTGATATGTGTGATCAGTGCTTGAGACTGTGGCCACAGCAGAAGAATCCTGTGAGATTCTTGGGTTAGCACGATTCATGGCACTATCAACATCATACCTTTGACCATATGGGTACACACTTTCCGTACCCTAGGTCAATAGGTGGGGATACAGTGAGGCGAGGGACCGTATCATATGTAAATCGCATACAGAATGGGTATATATATCTTTCCTTCTCATTTGGGGGCCTTGGCATATTGCTAGATGTCAACCTTGGTCATTGAAATCGAACGACCATCTGATCGGAGGATAATTTATGTTCGATTAAATTATCACTATTCATTTCATGTCCAACTTGAGGGGAACTCAAAAGGTCACACACAACAAAGTCGAAATCAATGATTAACGGTGCACAGTACATATTTAACAACATATATGATTGCTGTAAGAATTGTTCATAAATGGTTCAATGTGTTTAATTATTGAACAGATCATTTATGAGGTTCCATAGTGGCTTAGGGATTGGTGAATGACGATAGGGGCACTTTGGGAATTGGAATAAATAGAAAAAAAATTACTATTCACGTGAATAGTAATGTGTGAATAGTACTATGTGAATAGTAAATTTTTTTATTTAATTTTGTTATTTGTTTTGAATTCCCATTCGGTCCAAACTCTTATTAGGGTTTTATAATCTCATTAAACCACTAAATTAAGATCCAATGGCTAAGATTAAATTGGCTTTTATCCCCCATCGGATTCTTAATTAATTTTGTTGTCTTTGGAGCACTATATAAACCCAAAGAATTCATCACAACTTTTTGCACCAAACCTTTCATATATTGGGTTTATATAAGTGAGCAGCTCTAAATTTTAAGAGTAAACCACTGATTTTGAGGATCCTTAAGTCTAATTGACTAGAGAAACCTCGAGTTAAAAGTTTTGAGGTATTTGCCTAGGCTAGCACCAAGGGCAAAATACATGTGCACTCAAGGCGTAGTCTTGCCGTTGAGTTTTAGCTTTGTTGTGTGCATCTTTGGAGGCCACACACTTGGGTGGCTCTTTGGAACGTGGAAGAGCTTGCTGAGATCGAGAAAAGCTTGTAGATTGGAGGGAGGACTGGAGGAGTTTACGGTTCAAGTAAGTCTTTTTCTTTCTTTATTTTAATAAGAGTTCTTATGATAGTTAGCATGTTTAGGTTTATGTTCTTTGCATGTTTTATGAGTTTTATGCTTAGAATATATAGTAACATGCCTAGGCTTGTAGAATAATCAAAACAAATGGGGCTTGGGCAGGAAAGCGGCATCATAATTTTAATTTTTAATTTTCCGCTGCGCACTCGCGGCCGCTTCCCAACAGTAGTATCAGCGCGCCGTTTTTGTTTTATTATTTCTCACTCATTTTAATTCGAAATTGGGTGTTTAAAAGCTCGTTGGAAAGATTACACTCTGAACTTAATTTTAGGCACAAGTTTTGCATGATTTAGTTAAGATTTGAATTATGGAATTTCATTTAAAGTTCACGTGTCTGCAGAAAAATATGAATAGTAAATTTATTTGAATAAAATAAAATACAATATCATAATTAAATATTAATCAAAGTTATTTAATGCCTAAAATAATTCCAACAAATTAAAACTCATATGCTTGATAATTCTATGTATGATTAGAATTGTCATGATTATTTTAGGGTGCAAGCTTCTAGAGACTTTCTAAGAAATAGAGAGTGTATTGCTTATCTCTTAGCTAAGTAATTATTCTGTGATGAACTTGGAGATTTATTACCTTTAAGGCTAATAAATATAAATCACTTGTTTATAATAAAAGACATTATAAAAGATACAAGTGGGGTGGGACCAAGGCGTTAATAAAACTTTCCAAACTAAAGTTAATTTAACCAAAGGTATTACTAGAGTTAGATAATGATTTGGTGTCTTCCTTCACTCACTACATTTTTATAGACAAAAGGAAAAGCTGTGAAGATATCTAGATAATCATTTACTCAAAGCTTACCTTAAAGCATATTTAAAGTGTTGGACTATTTTGGAGGATCTATTGTTTATTCCTATCACCAAGGCGATAAGAGCGTAAGAGGTAAGGGTATTTAAGAGAGTTCGCTCCACCCTCCCTCTGGGGAATTTTCAATGGAGGAATCCATTTGACAGTTATTCACTTAAACTTGTTAAAATCCTCAATAATAATTTAAGTCTAAAATTTGCCTCCCATTGTAAAAAATAAACCCAAAGGGCTTATACCGTATTGGCATAACTAGGCTTTACCAGACTGGCCAATACCAATTTGTCCATAAATTGTACTATTGACAATGGTTTGACTTTTCTGAGTCATAAGACGTAGCGACCCTTAGGCGTGGTCTTATAACTTAGTGACAAAGATTGGGTGTCCAAAAGGACTAGCATAAGCTATGGAATGTTTGATTTCCCAACCTAATGATCAAGGAATTGTGATTTATATCATAAATTGGTTGGGAACCTACCTAATTATCGTATTTTATAACGACCGGCCCTAGTCGGAGTTATGAAATGATGATAATGGGATCCTTGCCCACAAGAAATCCATCATATTGGAGTTGATGCGATTTTCTTGAAATTTTAAAACAATTGAGTTGGAGCAAATTCATAATATTAAAAGCCATGTTATTATGAAACATTAATGAAAAAAACATATTCCTAATTTTAACATTCTCTCTTAACAGGTGGGTTAAAATATTTCACAAATATTCAAATGGCAAACAGAATATCACTTCGTTCCGTCCATGATGAGCATAAGCTCAAAGGGGACAACTACAATGACTGGTTTAGAAATCTTAAAATTGTCTTACGATAAGAAAATATTTTATATGTTCTTGAAAGACCGTTTCCCTCTGAACCCGCAGAAGATGCTGACCAAAATACATTCGATGCTTGGAAGAAACACGTCGATGATGATGAGCAAGCAGTTTGCATAATGCTTGGCTCTATGTCGGACGAACTTCAGAAAGCTCACGAAGATATGGATGCTCAAACCATCATTTTTCACTTGAATGAGTTGTATGCAACTTCCGTTCACACCATGAGATTCCAAGTGTCATTTGCCTTATTCCAAACAAGGTATAAGGAATGATAGGTTAGTGGACATGTGCTTAAGATGATTGGCCACATTGAAAAATTGGCCAACCTCGGGTTCATCATGGATCATGAGATATGTCAGGATTTAATTCTTCAGTCCTTACCAAAAGAATTCTGTAACTTTATTATGCAGTTTCATCTGTATGATAAAGAAGCTACTTTAGCAGAATTGCACAATCTGATAAAGTAAGCAGAGAAAGACTTGAAACCGGAGCATAAAACCTCCGTCATGCTTACGGGTACGGACCTGAAGCCATGAGGCCCAAAGAAAAATAAGTGCAAGGCCAAGGCTCCAGATCACCTAAAGCCCAATGGTAAGGTGGAGAAGAAAAAGGGAAGGGGGAAATGTTTCTTTTGTGGAAAGAATGGTCATTGGAAGAAATATTGCGGATCCTTGAAAGCCAAGGAAGCTAGGGAAGGCCAAGAGGCCAAGAAGCCCAATGCTTCAGGTATGTTATATATGATTGAACTATATTCTCAAAACTCTGAACCTTCTACTTGGGTGGTTGACACCGGTTGTGGGACTCACTTGTGCAATAATGTGCAGGGCCTGAGAAACACTTGGAGACTCCGTCATGGGGAGGTTGACTTACGCATGGGTAATGGAGCAAAATTGGCTTCATTGTGCGTGGAGACTTATTCATTAGTTTTGTCGAATGGTTTAGTTTTAGACTTAAAAGATTATGTTTATGTGCCTTCTCTAGTAAAGACCATCATTCAATTTCTTCTTTATGTAATAAAGGCTTTTCATGCCTAATAAGTTGTAATGAATGTTCTATTTATTTCAATGAAATAAAATATGGAGATGGTATTTTGAATAATTGTATATATGTCTTACAAACTAACAAAGAATGTTCAACCTCTAATATATACAATGTTAACTCGAATAATCTCAATGAATCACTTCTACGGCACAGTTGCTTAGGTCATATCAATGAAACAAGATTAAATAAGCTACATAAGGATGGGTATTTTAGACCCTTCAATTATGAACCTTGCGGAACTTGTGAGTCTTGTTTACTTGGTAAAATGACCAAATTACCCTTCAAAGGTAAAGAACAGCGTGTAACAGAGACATTCTGATGTATGCGGACCAATGTCAGTCACCGCTAGAGGTGGATTCTCCTACTTCTTTACCTTTATCGATGATCACTCACGATATGGGTATGTGTACCTTATGCGTTACAAATCTAAAGCCTTTGAGAAATTCAATGACTTCAAAGCTGAAGTAGAAAACCAGCTTAATAAAAGTATTAAGTCACTAAGATATTACCGAGGTGGTGAATACTTAAGCAACGAATTTCAAGATTACTTGAGTGAAAATGACATTGTTTCCCAGTGTACTCCTCCGGGAACTCCACAGCATAATGGGGTCTCCGAAAGGAGAAATCGGACATTATTAGATATGGTATGATCAATGATCCCAGGCATGGATCTACCTCTTTCATTTTGGGGTGTTGCTTTAGAAACTGCAACACTACTACTAAACCAAGTTTCTTCCAAGACTGTTAGTCAAACACCATATAAGTTATGGTATGGGAAACGTCCTAGTCTTAGTTATCTAAGAGTTTGGGGATGTGACGCATATGTCAAGCTCACACAAACTAACAAATTGGATGATAGGGCAGTTAAATGTAAGTTTATAGGATATGCCTTGAACTCAAGAGCATACGTGTTCTACATCCCAAATGAATAAAGAACATTTGTCTCACGAAATGCTAAATTTCTAGAAAATGTATTCCTTCTCAAGAAATATAGTGGGAGTAGACTTGACCTCGATGAAGTACGAGAAGAACAAACTAACATAGAACTAAACCACATGGGTCGAAGCACATCGCCATCAACTCAACTCAGTTCGGGAATGAATCACATAGATCGAAACATCTCACACCCTACACGGTTCGGGAATAAATCCCACTGGTCGAAGCAACTCGCCATCAGTTCGGGAATGAATCCCAGAGATCGAAGCATCTCACACCCAGCACGGTTCGGGAATGAATCCCAGGGGTCCAAGCGCCTCACCATCGGTTCGGGAATGAATCCCAAAGATTGAAGCATCTCACACCCAGTATGGCTCGGGAATGAATCCCAGGGGTTGAAGTACCGCGCCATTAACTCAACTCAGTTCGGGAATAAATCCCAGAGATCGAAGCATATCGCTAAAGTAGCGAAACAATAAGTAAGTCCGGCAACGGCCGACGAACCAGGTAAGTAAAAATGCATGCATGACTTTGATAAGGTTGTCACTGTCACACACTGCACAAGCCCCATCAAAGTGGGGGTGATTGTATACATTGTATTTTGCATGAGCCTGATGATGAGCCTCATATGGAGGCACTACCTGAAAAGTTACGGAAGTAGCGAAAAAATGAATGCCATAAGGAAGGAAAACCTCCAAAATTAGCACCTAACTGGATTCAGACTCGCTAGCCAGCCTTGAATTCGATCAGTCAGCTTCTACTTCATACCTTAGCCTCAACCCATGCAATCTATGCGGCCTAAAACCCCATGCAATTAGCCCATGCACACCCAAATCCCCTCATCAAATCACTTTTCAATTTAATGAGATTTTGGGAACCCACCCTTACCAATTTAACAAGATTTGAGATCTCCTAATCACCAAATTTATAAGATTTTATTCCTAAAATAACCAACCAGAATCACCAAAAAAAGACAACCAACTAGCAAAGCAGAAACAACAAACCAACGAAACAGCAACCAGAAAATAGAAAATAGCAACCAGAAAATAGCAAAACAATAACCAGAAATAGTAAAATAGCAACTAAAAAATAGCGAACCAGCAACCAGAAACTGAACCAAACCTTGAAACCAAGCTTTGATCCTTTCGGCGGTGGCCTAACGCACTTTCGAGAAAGCAACTTAAAAGGTAAGACCTGATGGCACCCATACCATATTTATTTTCATTGTTTCGGGCGCTGCACGCGCTGGCTGGACGTGAAATACGTCCAGCCAGGTATTGGAAGCCCTACATCAAAGACGGCCAAATTTCTGGTCACATTTTTCTTTCTTTGGCATTTCGTTATTTTTTTTTATTTATTCACTTTTATTGTTATTTTATTATTTCGCCTTTATTTTGATTATGTTTGTTCATGTCGATGATTATATGTATATGCATTGTTATATTATTCGTGTCTATTTTTATGCTCGTTTATATTGCATTGATGATTATGTGTGTATTATCCCTTGTGGTATATCGGATGGAAACCCAGACGTAAATTTCGTAGCCGAATCCGAATGGATGGTAGTACAGTTTATACTTGGGATACGACTCCACGTGCCACTCGAGAAAATACTCACAAATGCGTTACTGGCCCTTTTTTGCCATTTATTTTAATGAATCATTTGCTTTTGAATTGTTTATTATATTTTCGTTATCGCACCTCGTATTTCTTAATTTAATATGCTTTTGGAATGATGTTATTGTGATTATTATTTTCGTTGGGTGTGTTATTACATTTTTATTCGCTTTTATGCATGAATTGCATTAAGACTTGGCTATACCATTGTGTGAACCCGTCCATTAGACTGGTATCAGTAAGGGACCATTTCACACTCAACGGTTTGAGGTCTTCCCTTGTGATGAGTGAGTGCGGCCTTAAATCTTTCCCAGTTCACACTGGGTGGCGACTCCTTTATTCTCCGATTTAGTCCCCTGTAGGCTAATCCGTACTATCTACGGGCTGCGAGCCCAACAGTGTCGTAATCGCCGAACAGAAGGGGTTTTATAGTGGAAATCCGGTAATGCAACGGAACAGTGGAAAATCAAAATTTTCCAATTTCAAAAATTTTTCTCAGATTAATTCAATAAACTTATTTATTTAATTATCCAATAGTTAAATTATGAAATAAAAAACATTAAATCAAATAAAAAACATTAAATTATTTTTGATAAGTTTTGAAGGTTATGAAACCCTAAATGAAAACAAAATAATTTATACCAAAACATCTAGCCTTGGCCGAAAATTAGGTATGCAAAATATCAAGATAATTTTCAATTTTTGTTTCATTTAATGCCTTTTATCAACTTGCATTTTTAATAATCAAACCATTTAATGAATTAAAGTAAGTCAACAAAAGCAACTCAAGTCATTAAAATAAATATCATAACTTTAAAATATTTATCTTTTAATTAATTTAATCATTGAACAATTAAATAATTATTTAATTATTTAAATACAAATATATTAAATATATGTATTATATTTACATTAAATATCAAATACATATATATATTTATGATATTAGTCAAATATCTCAATTTGAAAATTATTAAAGTGTATTTGAATTAATCTATCATTAAAAACAAATACACAAAAATCGGGAAATGACTATCGGGTCCCTACACATGTATATTTCGTTTAACCTTTAAACGACTTTAAAAATAATCAATATTATTCATAAATATTGCCCTAGTGCTCTACGAGTATATTCCATTAGTGAGACTCTCTAGATTCATGTATATCCGTCACGAAATCCAATTTCGTGTCCATAATTTATCCACCCATAAATTATGACGAACACGGATAAACTCGTTGAATCATACAAATCGAGGTCATGGCAAATGTATAATTCCTCCGTCACAGGTATCCGGATATATCCCAGAGATATAGATGTAAACGTCAAATCTCTATAAGGATTATCTTATCGACGTCTCTACTAGCAATCTCAGAAAGAACATTTAGAACTTGCTTTTAAATTGTACCACGGGCCCATGGTTTTTATCTGATTGCTAATCATATGGACTACCTATGCTCTGATACACATAACTGACGGATCCTATCTCGATACACACAGGACACCCTGAGGATCTATCCAAACCCAACGAATAGGCGGAGGTCTGATCTAAATAGATCGGTGACGTGACTGCCACCTAAGTGTGGAAGATGTCTCATGTGCCCACAGTGGTATCTCAAGTCGAAGAATCACAAGTGCTACTCAACCCGATAAGATTCTTATTGACCTTGGTGTCCATCCATTAAGAATTTTCGGTGAGTCGTTCAGTGTTTATCCGCTATAAACACATACACGTCTATACTAGTCTCCAAGACTTATGGTTCATTGAGAAACCATTGGAATCATATATTCCAGTATACGACATGTACCAGTCTCAACGGGTTTACTATACTGACCAAGTAGTGTAACCTTGACCAGGAACTGTCTGAGAATGACAACTTCATGATAAACTCAATGTCAGTTGCGACGCTTGTGCAACAGCATCATGACTAGTCATTCCAAGGTTATTATGTCTTTACCATATTAAAAGATACATTATATTATAGAAACTGCATATATTATTCATAATAATAACGTTTTACATAAGTATTCATAAATAAATACAAATGGGAATTGGCGCTCTGAGCACCAACCCCAACAAAAACTCCCACTTGCTCTAGTGCCAATAACGATTGTATCTAATACCCATCGACTCCACGTGTTTATCAAACAACTTCGGAGGTATGGCCTTCGTCAGCGGGTCTGCTACATTATCTTCACTCGGTACCTTGCACACGACAATATCCCCTCGGGACACAATCTCTCGAATGATATGGTACTTGCATTTCACATGCTTCGACTTCTGATGCGCCATCGGTTCCTTTGCTTGCGCAATAGCTCCAGTATTATCGCAGTATAACGGAATCACATTCTCGATACTTGGGACAACTCATAATTCTGTGATAAATTTTTTTATCCACACAGCCTCTTTTGCAGCTTCGGAAGCTGCAATATATTCCACCTTAGTGGTGGAATCTGCTGCTGATCCCTATTTGGAACTCTTCCAACAAACGGCACCTCTGTTAAGGGTAAATACGAATCCAGATGTAGACTTTCTATCATCGGGATCCGATTGGAAATCGGAATCCGTATACCCGTTAACTTGCAGTTCGTTTCCTCCATAAATTATTAACTTATCCTTAGTAACTTTAAGATACTTTAGGATATGTTTAATGGCCATCCAATGGTCATTACCTGGGTGGACTGATATCGACTAGTTATGCTAACAACGAAACTGATATCAAGCCTCGTACATAACATGGCATATATTATGCTACCCAAACACGAAGCATAAGGTTGGTTAGACATTCTAACCTTCTCATCTTCTGTTTGTGGACTCATCTTCTTTGAAAGATGAATCTCATGTCTGAACGGTATGTTTGCTGTCTTACAGTTGCAAAATTATACCGTCCCAAGATCTTATCTATGTACGTTGATTGGGATAACCCAATCAGCTTCCTTTGTCTATCTCTATAGATTTTTATCCCTAAAACATAAGAAGCTTCTCCCAGGTCCTTCATGGAGAAATTCTTACAGAGGTACGCTTTGACGCTTTGTAACATACCTAAATCATTCTCAAAGATTAGGATGTCATCAACATATAGGACTAAAAATACGACCATGATCCCACTGGCCTTCTGATACACACAGGATTCTTCCGAATTCTTGAGAAAACCAGACGATATGATAATCTCATCGAATCAAAGATTCCAACTTCATGAAGCTTGTTTAAGTCCATAAATGGACTTCTTAAGCTTACACACCATACTCGAGTTTTCGCTGGACGCAAAACCTTCCGGTTGTTCCATATAAATTTCTTCATCAAGAAATCCATTTAGAAAAGCTGTTTTGACATCCATTTGCCAAATCTCGTAGTCATGATACGCATCTATAGAAAGCAAAATCCGAATAGACTTAAGCATTGCTACTGGTGAAAAAGTTTCATTGTAGTCGACGCCAGGTCACTGCGTGTAACCTTTTGCTACCAATCGGGCCTTGTAAGTCTCAACCTTACTGTCAGGCCTGCGCTTCCTATTGTAAACCCATTTACAACCGATAGGAAGAATTCCTTCGGGAAGCGGAACCAAGTCCCAAACTTGATTCTCATGTATTGAGTCTAACTCGGATTTATGGCACTTTGCCATTTCACGGAGTCGATGTCTAACATCGATTCTCTATAGGTGAAAGGATCAGTCACTTCAACTAAGAGAACATCTAGACTCTTTTCTTGTATCAAATACAAGCGTTCAGGAGGTCTAGATACCCTTTCTGACAAAAATTCTACTTCTAGAAATTTTGCGAAGCGAGCTACGGACACATTTCGATGCTCGGTATCATAGGACAGATATCCCCTCGTATTCGAAGGATATCCGACGAACCTAAACTTTTTCCCTCGAGGCGAAAGCTTATCTTGCTGAGTTACCCTGACATAGGCAGGACAACCCAAAACCTTAATGTAACTAAAATGTTGGGGTTGGTGCTCAGAGTGCCAATCCGGACCGTATTTATGTCTGATTCATGAATACGAACATCCTCTTTTCCATAATATTACTTATTTATGGTTGCACCTCTTGTTTTTATATACGTATTCAATCTGATTACGATTAGATTGAAACTAAATGTTGTTTAGTGATATGTATATATTAGACAAAGACCCGATAATATATAATGCAGTACACAGTTAGAAAGCTATTTTGTAATTGACATTGGGAAGTGTCACTGCTAAATGTATATTATCAGATATAGTTTCTGGTCAAGATTCACTAACACGGGTCGGTTAGTCAAATCTGTTGAGACCAGTACATGTCGTATATCGAGACTTGGTCCGATGGTTTATCCCAATGAACCATGAGTCTAGGGAGACTTGTATAGACGTGTAGGTGTTTATAATAGATAAACCCTGAACGACTCACCGAAGATTCTTAATGGATGGTACACCAACGTCAATAAGAATCTTCTCGGGTTGAGTAGCATAGTGGTCCTTCGACTTGAGATACCACTGTGGATGTATGAGACATCCTCCACACTTAGATGGCAGTCACGTCACCGATCTATTTAGATCACACCTCCGCCTGTTCGTTGGGTGTGGACCGATCTTCGGGATATCCTGTGTGTATCAAGATAGGATCTGTCAGTTCTGTGTACAGAGCATAGGTAGTCCATATATGATTAACAGTTTGTTAAATCTGTGGCCACAATATACTTTGGAAGTAAGTTCTGAATGTTATTTAGAGATTGCTAATAGATACGTCGATGGGATAATACCTATAGAGATTTGACGTTTACATCTATATCTCTGGATTATCTGGATACCTGTGACGGATGGATTATACGTATGCGATGACCTCAACCTGTATGATTCAGTGAGTTTATCCGTGAACTGTCATAATTTACGGGTGGGTAAGTTATGGACACGAAATTGGATTTTGTGACGGATATACTTGAAACTAGAGAGTCTCACTAATGAAATATACTCGTAGAGCACTATGACAACTTTTATGAACAATGATGATTATTTATAAATCGTTTAAACGTTAAATGAAAAATACATGCGAACGGGCCGAACCGTCATTTCCTTATTAATGTGTATTTGTATTTAATATATGATATTATTAAATAAACATTAATAAATTGTCAAATAAAGGTATTTGACATATATCATTAATATATGTATTTAAGATATTTAAAGTAAATATAATACATATATTGAGATATTTGTATTTAATGAATTATTTATTATTTAATTGTTAAATGATTAATATAATTAAAATATAAATATCTTACCAAATGATAAAGTTAGGAAATGATTATAAGTGTAAATTGTTGACTTTAAAGTAAAGGAAATGGTAGTCAAATTGGATTTGACTTCCTTTATTTATTAGCATTTTCGGCCAAGACCTTAAATAAATATAAGTGTTATATTTTTTAAGTTGCTTTTGTTGACTTGTTGAATTTTCATTAAAGTTGTAATGATCAAATTGCAAGTTGATTAAAGTAAGCTTTAAATGAAACAAAAATAAAATATCTAGATATTTTTCCTTCTATAAATTCGGCCAAGGGCATTTGTGTGAGGTATATATTGTTTTTTTTTCATCTTTTAGGGTTTAAAGAAGTTCATTTGATACCAAATAAACATAAAAGAAGTTGGGAGAAAAGCTTGAAGGCTAAAGGAAGATGGCTTGGAAAATCATGATTTTGTAAGTTATTTTTCAAAGTCTTCAACATGAAAATTGTTTCTAACATGCTTAGCATCATTTTTTGTTTCTTTGGTGTTGTCTCTCTTCTTATAGTTTGTGTTTATTTTGGTTGTGAACTTTGATGAAAGATTGAAGCATGTAAGTAAGCTTGAAATGGTTTCAAAGCTTTACTTTTGATTTTTAGAAAATCAAGTTGCCATTCTAGAGTTGGTAAGCCACTCCTTGTTGACCTAGAATTGTTCTATAGTTGTTTCAAAGTGGTGAGGCTAGATTGGTGAAGTATTGAATGGATTAAAGTGTTGGTTTTTTTAAATTTGGTGAAATTGGACAATTTGATGAAATTGGAAAATTAGGGTTCTTAACCCACTCCAAAATTGGGGCTTTTCATATATATGATGTATTATGGTATGAATATGATGCATGTAAAATTTTAGGTTGATTGGAATTGATCTCAGTATGTTTTGAACTAAAGGGACCAAATTGCAATTAATTGAAAATTTTGGGTGGCTCACGGCATTAGACTAAAAATTGGGGATTTGTGTGAAATCTGATTTTGATGCATTAGATGTGTTGAAAAACATTTTATAAATGATTTAGAATCATCTAAAATTGTATTTGACAACTTTTGGACTAAAATGATAAACTTACAAAGTTTTGGGGCAATTCGGTAATTATCAAGAAATTTGATTTCTTGTGTAATTTTTTCAGAATTTGATAATTGGATAATTAAATAAATAAGTTTATTTAATTGATCCGAGAAAAATTTTGAAATCGGAAAATTTTGATTTTCCACTATTCCGCTGCGTTACCGATATTCCCCCTTAAAACCCTAACAAAATGGTATCAGAGCGAGTCTGATTCTGGACACCCCGATATGATTAGCCCTTTAGAATCTAATGCTTGTTCTTTTCTTTAATTGTTTCATGCATATATTTATTTAATTCGATCAAATAAATTAAAAGAATCTTTTATGGAATTCCCCGCTTAATAAGGTTTTAAAGTAACTGGTATTTGGAATACTTGTTTCTTGGTTCGCCTTGTCAATACGGTTTATGAATATTTTTCCATGACTACATCTGAGACCGTGCCTCTGCTGTGAATCGAAATATATTCATGGGGTCCTCTTCCCATTATGGAATTCGATTTAATTATTGAATTCTCATTTTTCCGTTTGGGGATTACGGTATTACGTAAAATAGTGGGAGACACTGCTATGTTTAAAATATTCCATAACTTAGGCAGTGTGTATTATTATGGAAATTGCCGCTTGTTTGTTTTCCTTCATCTATATTAGATAGAATTAAACTTTTAATTCACTGCACACATATTTTGATATGTTATCTAACTTGACTCTTGGTTGCAGTTATTCTAGAATAGGTTCTAGATACTACTAGACTAGGATATTATTAGATTGGTCTAAACCATCGGGAACTATTGTTCTGATTTTCTTCAAAAATCAAGATGTTTAATGACTTAGTTTCTAAGTCATGATAGATAATCTAGATAGATATCCCTTTTAGGATATAATACTTTAGAGAGAATAGTTTCTTATGCAGTAAGAATTGACTTGAATTAGTTAATGTCTCGAGATTCTTGACTGGCATTAAGAAAGCCCCATTAGGTATTTGTTTATCTAGTAATGACGTTTCTTAGCTTTAATTACCTTTAGAGGCAATGTGTCTGACACAATTTGCTAATGAGTTATTTGCAATTGTTGTGAATAGTTGAATGCAAATAGTAAAGCTAAAGAAAGGAGATGCGTATAGTTGTGTATAGAAAATATCGATTTTCACAATACTACAACTATAGGTATTGGATACCAGATCTCCCATCTAGTTATTTAAAAATATTAGTTAACGATTGTTTTGATATTTGATATCGAAACTCGCAACTATTGGATAGTTACTTGTTCTTTATAAACAATTGTTATATATTTTAAATATAACTAGTAGTGTCATTGACGTAGAGATAAACATTAAGAAAAATTATTCGGTAAAATAAATAATTTAGAACGGTGCTTTATGAGTTTAATCACTTAAGTATTAGATGTTTATTCCATATGGTAAAGGATGGTTTGATACAAGATCACACCACACATCCTTATCCATTTAATGAATATTATATTCAGAAAGGTGATTAATATTTCGTTTAACCAATGATTTGTCATTGGACCGCCAGATTCATTAAACTGATACATTAGATGTATGTAGTTTTAATGAATTGTAATTGCTTAAGGTAGTTTTCATTACTTCGTAACTTAGTTTATGAATTGTCATAACTTAGTTATGTGTTTCTGAAAGAACACATATTGAACGTCTTGAAATGATCAAGCACTTTCAATCTGTTCTAATGAAACGCAGATTGAACATATTTTACTGGTTCAAATATATTCAATCTGAAATTTTGAAAACGTGATCCTTAAAATTATAACAAGTCTTTGAATTGTTCAAAGATCTTTGATACGATCAAACATATGAATTTAAAGCAATTAGTTCTAAGGT
This sequence comes from Zanthoxylum bungeanum, assembly GCA_019454045.1. Classification (NCBI taxonomy): domain Eukaryota; kingdom Viridiplantae; phylum Streptophyta; class Magnoliopsida; order Sapindales; family Rutaceae; genus Zanthoxylum; species Zanthoxylum bungeanum. The sequence continues at coordinate 23,572 of SKCR01049412.1, forward strand.
TATTCAGTGAATATGATTCATATTCAATATTATTCTTCCACGATTCCATCTTGATTGAATTGAGTAGTGGGAGCAGTCGAATCTTATATGATTTGATTCGTTTGATATTGAATGTTACTAAATTAGTTTCAATACTCTTAGGGATATGCTCCAGTAACACTAATTCATCCTTTTAATTTAGGTTCCATTAATTTCCACAGTTGCATATATGATATATATAGGTAGAAAATCTGAATCTTGAAAAGTTTGAGATTTGAATCTTTCTTTTATATAATAGTTATATAATGGAAATTACTTACACCTCGGAGGTATAGTAAAAGTTTATCATTTATTCTATTTTATACAATATTGTATTTCTATTAATAAAATATATTCCTTGCGATCCTAAGTAATAAAATCATTTTTATTACTTGGTGTGTAACATCAGATGTTAATTATTGAAGAAAGACTTGACTTATTGAAGCCAATGTGAGAATGATAAAATATAATTGGAACTACGTAATTAATAAGATGAAACAACCCTTATACATCTTCCGTACAAGTCCAATAGGATAACAAAATCATTCATGAGTATTTGATACTTAATGGTTCTGTTGTTTTTTATTGAAGAAAAATTATCCTATAACTTATAATGGAAGCGATATTTGATATCGATTCTGGAAGTTCACCATTGAACCATACATCTAAGATTGTTCATAGCTTACTACGATCAAGTTTTGAACATGATTACGCTTTCATTATGGATTAGTTCATGATATGTGCTAATTGTTTGCGCAGTGAAAGTAGTGTGAGCTTATTAAAGGTTTGACCTTTACAGTATGACAGTGATAAAAGTTATACTCAGCAATCTATTGTAGATTCTGAGAAAACTTGTCTCTAGTCATGCTAATTGAAAAATTAAAGATATATTGGTTAATGTTGATATTAAACTGTACATTTTAGCTAAAGAATGCAAAGTGGCGTTTTTGAATGACTTATTCAGATAAGAGATCAGTTGTGATTTCTTTGCTTGAAGAGTTCATTCTGGAATGGCCCTAGAGTTTGTGTTCTGCTGAGATCTCAGTTTAGTGTGCTAGCTTATAGAGCCTATTGTAGACTCGGATAAGTCTTCCGGAAATCCGTATTCTCTATTTTTGATATCAGTCAGATTGTCTTATCTTGTCAAAGTATAGAGAATACATATGTGCTTGAAGGGTTAGTGGGAGCATACAAATTACTTTCTAGTGTTATATATCCTAACAACATTATCATTATTATAGTAATAATGAGATGTTTGTAAGGTAAAAGAATTACCTAAGTCTTCTTTACTCTCCGTGAAAGCAGTGTGAGAGTCTATGTTATATTTGATATAAAGTTTTATATAAGATATAAAACTAAGAGACTTGTGAGATACTCCTATTATTCGTACATTAGATATGATCTAATAAAGGACATAACTAGGCTATTTGTATGACAGTTAGTATAACTGTTGGACAATTATTGTGTGTCTTATATAAAGTATTCATCTTTCGTAAATGATGATTCCTTTTTCGAAAGAGATATTGATTAGAATGTCTAATCAATCTTATGTATCATTTGATGATGACATAATAAATACTTTATTATATGCGATTAAGGATATCGATTTAATCGTAATTGTTACGAGTTATTTTGATATCCTATAGACCATAGGATGGATCTTGAAACACGTTTTTGTGATCTTTGAGATATTAAGAACGAGTTTCTAATTCATGGAGAATACAGTCTGCACCATTAGGGTCATATTAGTTTTGAGACTAATTATGACGTTAGACAATCTACGTCATAAAGAGTCACAAAAGATGCAGTGGAAGTGTCACGCATGATTCTACTGATACAGTGGAATCAGATGCAACTTATGAAGTATTTACTTATGAAGTATTTACTTATGAAGTTGCATATTGACCTTATAAATTAGAAGTTTTATATTGGTGTTGTGCTTGCGGTTGTGTAACGTCCCAAGTTATTTTTAGCATTTTCCGAGGATTTTATTTTTCACGCGTGAGACCGTGTCTGAACGCGGGGATTATTTTTATGATGTAATGGGAACTTTTTCACGAAATTAGTTTTGGGAAGATCATTAAAAATTGAGGGGTTAATTTGGAATTAACCATATTAGTGTAGATAATTATAGATATTTTTAATACATATTTGGTGACAACTCACACACTTGTATTTATTACACTTGGATATTTAATATCCCCACACATTTAAATACACACACGTGTTTATATACCATACACACACTTACAAATTATTCACATTACACACATCAATATATATTTTGAAAACACACACAGCTATGGGGACACACGGGATGATCAGAAAGAAAGAATATAGAAGAACAAAGCGAGAGATTGAAAGGAAGAGAGCTGGAAAATTAAAATAATAAAAAGGAAGAAGAATAGAGAGAGAGCAGAGAGGGATTGCGAGAGAAGGGATACTGAGAGAGATGCCGAGAGAGGTGCAGAGAGAGATGAAATGATGAGCAGTGAGAAGAAGAAAATGGGCAGAATCAAGAGAGAAGAGAGTGTGAGAGAGATGACCGATAGAGGCAAAGAGATAGAGAGGTACGAATAGTTCCAGAAGCTCATCCCCAAAATTGGTCCGGTGAGTTGGCAATGGGCTGAAGCCGTGAAGGGACTGGACATGAGAGAGAGGAGACCGAGAGAAAGAAATTGAGAAGAAGTAAAGGGCAGACCGAGGAAGAGAAAGGTAAGTAACTTATGTGATAAATTTCTTGAGTTTGGGTGTTTATTGGTTTGTTCGATTTGTGGAAATGAATCTAAAAGTTGAAACAAGAATGATGGAAATGATTATATTAAAGTAATACAAGATTGATTTTAACCTTGAAATCGAAAGAAAATAACCAAATGGAAGTAATTGAGAAATTGGGGAAATTTGATAAGAATCCTAGAATTTGGGGTTTTTGATTTTATTGGTTTTAATTTTGGAAGTTTGAAAAGAAATCAAATGAATTAGGAGAAAGCTTGGCAGTGAGTGGAATAGAGATCATGGAATAGAAGAATTTTTTTTATTGAATCAATTATGATCTTATGAGTTTTGGAAATGAAGTGTAATTGTATATGGCTAGAGTGGTTAAATATAAACGAACGAGATAGCAGTGAAACATAGAAAGAATGGCTGCATTTGAGGAGTAATAAAACATGACATGTATCTAATTAGTCTCGGCAGTGATGAACCATGGTTCTTTGTTATACTTTGGTGCATGAAAAGTATGAAAACAAGGTGTGATTATGCATGTTTAAAATGGTTGAACAAGAATGATTAATAAGATAATGGATTATTAAGTATAAACTGTGTATTATGGTAGCAGTGAACTTTGAACAAGTTGTACAATTTTATTAATAAGATGAGTTCTAGACATCCAATTAATTTTGAAGAAATCAAATACATTAAAGATTAAAATAGTTAAAAAAAAATTAGAATTTTTCAATGAAGAATAAATAAGAGTTAGCAATATTTTCACTCGGACAGACAACTAAGAGGGATCTATTGATAAGTCAATTGTGGAATGTTTAGTTGGTAAGGATTAAAGTTATAAATGCAAAGTATCGTAGGTAAGTATATACATATAGAAATGGAAATGAACCAATAAGTAAACCCTTTATAAAATATACATTTGTTTATGTGTGTCGATTGTATGTGTAGGAGTATAGACCACTTCTTGTATCGTTTGTAAGCTATTGGAATTATAATTTATGAAAGATAAGTTTGGTGATAAGCATAGATTTTGCATATGCATGAATGATTTCACTATGTCATAAAAAGGCATGAATGAATGCATGTACATATACGATAGTATAATATAAGCATATAGGTAATAGAACGCATATGTTATTAAATTATAGTCATGCATGAATTCATATAAGTAGTTATAGTTTAAAGATAAGTACATAAGAAAGTATGGCGGCGATTAGTAAAAGTATAGAAAATGTATATGCATGATTATGTATTTCGATTTTCATACATAAGTTGAAATTCAAAGAATGATTTTGAAAATCAAAGAGTTTTAAAGGACAGTTTTCAAATGCTTTTAAAAGAAAATGTATTTCAGAAAATATTTTACAGTTTTGAGATGAAATATGGTTTTATGTTTTTCGGGGCATGAGGTAAAACCTCACCCCAGTATGTAACTTGAGATTCAGTTGGAATTGACGGATATCATATGGATTTGGGATTTGAGATTTGACCCATCCCAGCTGTACACTAATTGGAATTGACGGATTTAGACACATGTGCACATGTGGAGGACTGGGGGGACGCTCCTAGATCCTCAGTGCTCAGATGGTACATTCCTGGGCAGAGATGCGCCTTCGGGCGGAGATGAGCCTACGGGCGGAGGAGATGCGCCTACGGGCGGAGATGCGCCTTCGGGCGGAGATGCGCCTACGGGCGGAGATCTGGTTTTCAGAAAAAGGATTTCAGATTTCAATTTTCAGTTTTCAGAAAAGATTTTCAGAAAAGAACTTAAAAGACGGTTTTAGAAAGAAGTACAAGAAAAGAAAGATTTTCAGAAAGATTTTCAGAAAGAGTTTTCAGTTTTCAGATTCCCAGTAAACAGTTTTCAGAAACAAGATTTTAGAAATAGTTTCCAGAAACCAGAGATTCAAAGCATGATTTAAGTTTTATTAAGAGATTTTCAAACAGAGTTTCAGAAAGAATTTCCAGAAAGCAGTTTTTCAGAAAAGATTTCCAAAAAGTATTTTTCTAAAAGCATGACATGCGAGAGTAGAGTATAAATTACTATTATGCATAATTGCATATAGTTTGGCATAAATGTATAATGGCATGATTGCATTAATATGTATATATTGTTAACATCTGTGTGAGGCATATTCATATATAAGTAACATTGTGTTAAATACTAGTGCATGATAGCATGATTTTAGTTAAATGCATATGCATTATTGATGACTGTATGAGTTGTATGCTCACTTTGAAAGAACATATTGTAAAGATGTTATAACATGATGATTTGATAAAATATGCATGTATACATGGTTGGTGGTAGTGGATTAAATGTTTGACAGAAATAATGTTTTAATATAACTGATTTGATGATATTTCAAGATAGAAAGAGTAAGGAAGTTATTATAATTGTCTAATCTTGATTAGCACATAGTATATAGGAAGGTAAAGAGAAAAATCAGAGTAGCGCAGCAGAAGAGTGATGGATTTCGATATATAGTTAGTAAAATAGAAACTTGATGTCTGTTATGGATGTTGAAGATGTAAATAAGAAACATGATTTAAAGTATGTGTGTAGTCAGATATAGAAGATTAGTGATAAAGTAATATGATTGTTAAATGGATTGGAATCAATATTGAAATTAAACTAAATTTATATTTGCATGATCACATAGACATCGCAGGTTAATACAGAAACATGACCCAGACTTTGCATGTGCTTGACGCTCAAGGAATGAGCACAGTTAATTACTGAGTCATTACGACTCACATCCCAACAGTGTTTTGAGTTTTGCAGGTTGGCGACCTAAACGGTCGACCGTGGATTTCAGAGTTGCAGAGCAGTCGGATAACAGCGTTGCAGTCAACCAGTCACCAGGTCTTGGGGGAAATAAAGAGTCTAAGTTTATATTTTAGATTGTATAAGTTGAGACGTGCTGAGCACAATGCTTATGTTGTAAAAGTTTTTGTATATACGTACTGTCGGGCACGGAGCGCTGGTTATATGATCTCTTTATGTCTGCATCGCGTATTTGTTGGGCCCTTAGATTGCATTGATGTAATGATTCCGACCTGAGGCCGATATTTTATTTTCATGTTGTAAATGGATGTTAGATATAGGCCAGGTTGCATGATGTTACGAATATATCATACCGAAATTTTTACTAGAATCAGAGGCTTATGGAGATGGGTTTAGCCTGTCTCCAGCCGGTAACATCGCTGCTAAGGCGGGATGTTACAAAGATGGTATCAGAGCATATGTTTATAGAGTGTCGGTGACTGCAACTGCTGGCTATTTGACTATCTCAGCAAGTACATGTTTTGTTTGGACCATATCAGTATTTGTTTGATGATTGGTTTCCGATCTTTATTTGTAATGTGGTTTTAGTATGCCAAGAGCAGGATTCGAGGACGAATCCTAAATAGGGGGGTGAATGTAACGTCCCAGGTTATTTTTAGCATTTTGCGAGGATTTTATTTTTCACGCGTGAGACCGTGTCTGAACGCGAGGATTATTTTTATGATGTAATGAGAACTTTTTCACGAAATTAGTTATGGGAAGATCATTAAAAATTGAGGGGTTAATTTGGAATTAACTATATTAGTGTAGATAATTATAGATATTTTTAATACATATTTGGTGACAACTCACACACTTGTAGTTATTACACTTGGATATTTAATATCCCACACAATTTAAACACACACACGTGTTTATATACCATACACACACATGCAAATTATTCACATTAACACACAGCAATATGTATTTTGAAAACACACACAGCTATGGGGACACACGGGATGATCAGAAAGAGAGAATATAGAAGAACAAAGCGAGGGATTGAAATGAAGAGAGCTGGAAAATTAAAATAATAAAAAGGAAGAAGAATAGAGAGAGCAGAGAGGGATTGCGAGAGAAGGGTACTGAGAGAGATGCCGAGAGAGATGAAATGATGAGCAGAGAGAAGAAGAAAATGGGCAGAATCAAAAGAGAAGAGAGTGTGAGAGAGATGACCGATAGAGGCAAAGAGAGAGAGAGATACGAATAGTTCCAAAAGCTCATCCCCAAAATTGGTCCGGCGAGTTGGCAATGGGCTGAAGCCGTGAAGGGACTGGACATTAGAGAGAGGAGACCGAGAGAAAGAAATTGAGAAGAAGTAAAGGGCGGACCGAGGAAGAGAAAGGTAAGTAACTTATGTGATAAATTTCTTGAGTTTGGTGTTTATTGGTTTGTTCGATTTGTGGAAATGAATCTAAAAGTTGAAACAAGAATGATGGAAATGATTATATTAAAGTAATACAAGATTGATTTTAACCTTGAATCGAAAGAAAATAACCAAATGGAAGTAATTGAGAAATTGGGGAATTTGATAAGAACCCTAGAATTTGGGGTTTTTTGATTTTATTGGTTTTAATTTTGGAAGTTTGAAAAGAAATCAAATGAATTAAGGACAGCTTGGCAGTGAGTGTGTTAGGGACCTGGTCTCAAATAACAGGATTGCTACTAACAATATTGCTACTGATGCAGGAGCTACAAATGATGGGCCTGATGTGCAGAATATAGTTACAGCCCAGGAAGTTGATGGTCCACCAATTCACAAAGTCTATGTGAGAAGAAACAAGATGACAAATAAATAAGGAAGCTGAGGTGGCGAGTTGGTTATGCAATGATGGGAGAATATTTAGAAGATTTGGCTGCTGCAGCAGTTTATATAAGGAAGGAAATCAGTGTGTGTGGGTGTGTGTTTTCTTGTTGGTATTTTGTTGAAATTAACTGTGAGTGCACAGTGGGCTGTTATCAGCATTTTGTATTCCAGGAAGTTGTAAGGAACGTTGCTGTGTTTTAATGAAGGCTATAGCCATTTATTTCTTTTTTTTTCCAGTAAGTGTTTGTTAAATATATTTTGATTGCTTTGTTGAAATATTTCATCTTCTCTGGAAGTCTGAGTTACTTTGAAGAATCAAACGTAACAAATTGGTCCGACCTGCCGGATACGCTTAAGAGGAATGAGCAATACTAGAATGGACTCTAGGTTAGAGAGTGTGGAAAAAAATATGGAACAGTTCAATACACAGATGCAAGATCTCAAGGGAAATTTGGATGAGGTGAAACAGAGTCTGGACACCTTAGGGGAGTTGAGAGAGTTGGTGCTGAAATTACTAAAAAACAAAAACCTGATGAGAGATGAAGGGGAGTCCTCAATTCAATGAGAGAAACATACACACGAGCAGGAGCCGGCACCTCAACCACCTGACCTAGCAAATAGTGTGGAACAGCCTCAACTGTAACCGATAATGAATCCAAAAGAGGAGGTATAGTTGGAGTAGGATGAAAGTGTAAGAAAGATGACGCTGAGACGAGTGGAGCTACCGTATTTTGATGGAACTGACCCGGTCGGATGGGTGGCCAGAGCTGAACAATTTTTTGATGTTCACCACACAAGAACCGAAATGAAGATTCCCTTATCAATGGTGAGTATGGAGGGCACAGCTCTTCACTGGTTTCGGTGGCTAAAGAATAAGAACGCTGGTTTAACTTGGGAACAACTCACCAATGAATTGTTCCAGAGATTTTGCAATCTGAGTAGTGCAAACCCATATGAATTTTTGGCTTCTCTAAAGCAAGAAGAATATGTCGAACAATTTGAACGACTGGTGTCCCAGATTACTGAACTTCCGGAAGAACAATACTTGGGATACTTTCTGAATGGGTTGAAGGAAGAGATTAAGCGTAAAGTGAGGCTGTTTGAGCCTCGGGAAGTGACCAGAGCCATGGAGTTAGCTAAATTATTCGAGGTGGAGTTGATGGGAGAAGCGAAGAAACAGAGGAATGGAAGTCAAATTGTGGCGTGGGGAAGACACAGCAATATGGGCCAAGGTGGATGGGCTAATGAAAAAGGGACAATAGGTTCTGGAGGAGGGTCCAAATTTCATAATCAACCGGGCGGGTCGGGTGTCAATCAAATGGGTCGCACTACCACTAACCCAAATTCAGCCACCTTGCCTCAATACTCCACTAACCAAACTTCAAACCTAATCTACCCTAATACCCAAAAATCAACTTACCCTCACTACCGAGCACCTGTGGGAGTTTCAGCAACCACCAACAATCGCCAGTTCACACTCGGTAACAGTAACAGACGAACATGGGCCGACTCAGTTCATGGTGGATGCAACTTTTCTTATCAAGAGTATGTGGAGCGACGAGAAAAAGGACTTTGTTTCAAGTGTGATCAGCCCTATACACCACTACACAAATGTGGTGTAAAATCGTTGAGGGTGACCATTTTGGCTGAGGATGAAGACCTGCTAAATGAGGAAGTGGTTGGCGATCTGGAGGCCAAGGTTCAGAATAAATAGAAGTTGTTGAGGGTAACAAACTGATGTTTGAGCTGCCTATATATGCAATCGGGGGTATATCAAAGCCTCGCACCCTGAAACTGAAGGGCATAATCAAGGGGAAATCGGTGGTGGTCATGATTGATAGTGGTGCTAGTCATTGTTTTTTGTCAAGAATGATGGTTCAAGAGGTTGGATTAGATGTTCTGGAAACAGTTCCATTTGGGGTATGCCTTGGAGATGGCCACCGAGCCATGTCGCAAGGGATGTGTCAAGGGGTGGGGTTAGAACTGGGGAATATTATGGTGGAAATTGATGGGTTTCTTTTTGATCTAGGGGGAGTAGATGTTATCCTCGGTGTGTCATGGTTGGAGCAACTTGGGGAAGTGAGGTTAGACTGGGGAAAAATGACAATGAAGTTCACTTGTGAAGGAAAGGAAGTGACGTTATTGGGGGATCCGTCGTTGTGCAGGACACCCATGACCTTGAAATCTTTTAGGAAGTTGAATGAGGTAGAATTTTTCGGTGTGATTCTTGGGGGGTTGGTCGACCGGGAAGATGAACAAGACGTACTAGACACACCCAAGGAGGCAGCAATAGATTTAGAAGTTTTATTAGAGAAGTATCAAAGTGTATTTGAAGAACGTAAGGAATTACCACCTAAGAGGGAAGCTGATCATTCGATTGTCATAAAAAATAGAGAGGGACCAGTACGAGTAAGACCCTACAGATACCCCCACAGTTAGAAAGATGAGATGGAGAAGATGGTAAGGGAGATGCTTATGGCGGGCATAATACAGCCCAGTAATTCCCCATATTCCAGTCCAGTGATCTTGGTCAAGAAGAAGGACGGAAGTTGGAGGTTTTGCGTAGACTATCGAGCGCTCAACGAAATCACAATTCCTGACAAGTACCCCATACCAGTGATAGATGAACTGTTAGACGAAATCCATGGCGCAAGATACTTTTCAAGGATTGACTTACGCTCCGGTTACCACCAGATAAGGGTGCGTGAAGAAGATATTCAGAAAACGGCATTCCGCACACATGAAGGTCACTACGAATTTGTTGTCATGCCTTTTGGGTTGATGAATGCACCAGCAACATTTCAGGCTACAATGAACAATTTATTCCGGCGTTACCTTCGAAAATTTGTTCTAGTCTTCTTTGATGATATCTTGGTGTACAGTCGAGGTTGGAGTCAGCACCTGGAACATCTGAAGATAGTGTTCGACACACTGTTGGCTCAACAGTTCGTGGCTAACTATAAGAAATGTGAATTTGGCAAGACAAAAATACAATATTTGGGTCATGTAATTAGTGGGCAAAGGGTGGCTGTGGATCCTGGAAAATACAAAGTGTGTTAACTTGGCCTGTAATGCGCAATGTGAAGGCAGTGAGGGGATTCCTGGGGTTGACATGATATTATAGAAAGTTTGTTAAGGACTACAGAAAGATCGCTAAGCCACTGACGGAGTTATTAAAGGTGGATAACAAGTTCCTGTGGACGGAGGAAGCTCAGACGGCTTTTGACGAACAAAAAAAATTGCTAACTATAGCTCCAGTTTTGGGCACTCCCGATTTCACGCAAGAGTTTCAGATTGAGTGCGATGCATCAGGGCGGGGAATTGGGGCTGTCTTGATGCAACAAAAAAGGCCATTGGCTTTCTTCAGTAAAGCTTTGAAGGAAAGAGCTTTAGCCAAATCAGTTTATGAGAAGGAACTCATAGATTTAGTACTAGCAATTCAGCATTGGCGACCTTATTTGGTGGGCAGAAAGTTCATTGTGTTCACCGATCAGAAGAGCCTGAACCACTTGTTACATCAAAAAATTATCACCCCAGATCAGCAGAATTGGCTAGTGAAATTATTGGGATACAATTTTGATGTGGTGTATAAACCCGGACGAGAAAATGGGGCGGCAGATTCCTTATCCAGGGTGCAGGAAGAGGCATCGTTGGCTGCCATCACCATGCCTGTCTGGGAAGGAATGACTGAGTTACTGGAAACAGTTACTAAAGACCCTATACTGTCTCAGTTACGGCGTGAATTGGAACAAGATCCATTGGCCCATCCAGGATATCAGGTCAAGGGAGGGTTAGTATTCTACAAGGGCAGGCTCGTTATCCCCCCACTTCTACTTGGATCTCTAATTATCTACAAGAGTTTCATGAGACACCCACTGGAGGACACTCGGGAGCCTATCGAACTTATAGAATGATTGCAGAGAATATTTATTGGCGGGGAATGAAAAAAGATGTTTACAAATTTGTTGCGGAATGTGCGATATGCCAAAAACAGAAGTATCAGGCAACTTCTCCGGCAGGGCTGTTACAGCCGTTGAGTATTCCAGAGGCTATATGGGACGATGTGGCCATGGACTTCATAACTGGACTACCAAAATCACGAGGATTCGAGGTATTGTTAGTGGTGGTTGATCGGCTATCGAAGTATGCACATTTTCTACTTTTGAAACATCCCTTTACAGCAAAAAAAGTGGCAGAAGTATTCGCTAAAGATGTGGTGCGGTTACATGGCATTCCGAAATCAGTTGTGAGTGACCGAGATCCAGTTTTCCTGAGTCAGTTTTGGCAAGAATTATTCAGATTGCAGGGAACTACACTGAAAATGAGCTCGGCATATCATCCGGAAACGGATGGCCAAACCGAAGTGCTTAACAGATGTATAGAGACTTATCTTCGTTGTTTTGCTTCCAAACAGCCGCGTCATTGGGCAGATTGGGTACATTGGGCGGAATATTGGTACAATACAACCTTTCAATCGGCCATCGGACATGTTTCTTTTGCAGTAGGTGACTGGGTATACCTGAAATTACGACCACATCGCCAACACACGGTCTCACGGCGCATCCATGCCAAATTGGCCCCTAGATTCTATGGGCCGTTTCAAATTCTAAAGCGAGTGGGGGAAGTTGCATATAAGTTACAGTTGCCACCGGGATCAAGAATTCATCCCGTATTCCATGCTTCTTTGTTAAAAAAAGCCAAGGGTGACATTTCAGCGCAACCTTCTTTTCCAACTCAATTGGAAGAGGATCACTGGGACATCACAGAACCAGAGCTGTTGTTGAGCTCCAGGTTGACACAACAAAAAGTTCAGTGGATTGAACAAGGATTAATCAAATGGAAAACAAACCAATCGCAGACGCCACATGGGAGGACCTTCAACTGCTACGTGACCAATTCCCAGAATTTGGCCTTGGGGACAAGTCCAATCTTATGGAGGGTGGCATTGTTAGGGACATGGTCTCAAATAACAAGATTGCTACTAACAATATTGCTACTGATGCAGAGGCTACAAATGATGGGCCTGATGTGCAGAATATAGTTACAGCCTAGGAAGTTGATGGTCCACCAATTCACAAAGTCTATGTGAGAAGAAACAAGATGACAAATAAATAAGGAAGCTGAGGTGGCGAGTTGGCTATGCAATGATGGGAGAATATTTAGAAGTTTGGCTGCTGGAGCAGTTTATATAAGGAAGGAAATCAGGGTGTGTGTGTGTGTGTGTTTTGTTGTTGGTATTTCGTTGAAATTAAATGTGAGTGCACAGTGGGCTGTTATCAGCATTTTGTATTTTTGGAAGTTGTAAGGAACGTTGTTGTGTTTTAATGAAGGCTATAGCCATTTCTTTCTTTTCTTTTCCAGTAAATGTTTGTTAAATAAATTTTGATTGCTTTGTTGAAATATTTCATCTTCTCTGGAAGTATGAGTTACTTTGAAGAATCAAACGTAATAGAGTGGAATAGAGATCATGGAATAGAAGAATTTTTTTTATTGAATCAATTATGATCTTATGAGTTTTGGAAATGAAGTGTAATTGTATATGGCTAGAGTGGTTAAATATAAACGAGCGAGTAGCAGTGAAACATAGAAAAATGGCTGCATTTGAGGAGTAATAAAACATGACATGTATCTAATTAGTCTCGGCAGTGATGAACCATGGTTCTTTGTTATACTTTGGTGCATGAAAGTATGAAAACAAGGTGTGATTATGCATGTTTAAAATGTTGAACAAGAATGATTAATAAGATAATGGATTATTAAGTATAAACTTTGTATTATGGTAGCTGTGAACTTTGAACAGGTTGTACAATTTTATTAATAAGATGAGTTCTAGACATCCAATTAATTTTGAAGAAATCAAATACATTAAAGATTAAAATAGTTAAAAAAAATTAGAATTTTTCAATGAAGAATAAATAAGAGTTAGCAATATTTTCACTCGGACAGACAACTAAGATGGATCTATTGATAAGTCAATTGTGGAATGTTTAGTTGGTAAGGATTAAAGTTATAAATGCAAAGTATCGTAGGTATGTTATATACATATAGAAATGGAAATGAACCAATAAGTAAACCCTTTATAAATATACATTTGTTTATATGTGTCGATTGTATGTGTATGAGTATAGACCACTTCTTGTATCGTTTGTAAGCTATTGGAATTATAATTTATGAAAGATAAGTTTGGTGATAAGCATAGATTTTGCATATGCATGAATGATTTCACTATGTCATAAAAAGGCATGAATGAATGCATGTACATATACGATAGTATAATATAAGCATATAGGTAATAGAACACATATGTTATTAAATTATAGTCATTCATGAATTCATATAAGTAGTTATAGTTTAAAGATAAGTACATAAGAAAGTATGGCGGCGATTAGTAAAGTATAGAAAATGTATATGCATGATTATGCATTTCGATTTTCATACATAAGTTGAATATCAAAGAATGATTTTGAAAATCAAAAAGTTTTAAAGGACAGTTTTCAAATGCTTTTAAAAGAAAATGTATTTCAGAAAATGTTTTACAGTTTTGAGATATGAAATATGGTTTTATATTTTTCAGGGCATGAGGTAAAACCTCACCCCAGTATGTAACTTGAGATTCAGTTGGAATTGACGGATATCATATGGATTTGGGATTTGGGATTTGACCCATCCCAGCTATAAACTAATTGGAATTGACGGATTTTGACACATGTGCACATGTGGAGGACTGAGAGGACGCTCCTAAATACTCAGCGCTCAGATGGTACATTCTTGGGCGGAGATGCGCCTTCGGGCGGAGATGCGCCTACGGGCGGAGATGCGCCTTCGGACGGAGAAGCGCCTTCGGGCGGAGATCTGGTTTTCAGAAAAAGGATTTCAGATTTCAGTTTTCAGTTTTCAGAAAAGATTTTCAGAAAAAAACTTAGAAAGACGGTTTTAGAAAGAAGTACAAGAAAAAGAAAGATATTCAGAAAGAGTTTTCAGTTTTCAGATTCCCATTAAACAGTTTTCAGAAACAAGATTTTAGAAATAGTTTCCAGAAACCAGAGATTCAAAGCATGATTTAAGTTTTATTAAGAGATTTTCAAACAGAGTTTCAGAAAGAATTTCCAGAAAGCAGTTTTTCAGAAAAGATTTCCAAAAAGTATTTTTCTAAAAGCATGACATGCGAGAGTAGAGTATAAATTACTATTATGCATATAGTTTGGCATAAATGTATAATGGCATGATTGCATTAATATGTATATATGGTTAACATCTGTGTGAGGCATATTCATATATAAGTAACATTGTGTTAAATACTAGTGCATGATAACATGATTTTAGTTAAATGCATATGCATTATTGATGACTGTATGAGTTGTATGCTCACTTTGAAAGAACATATTGTAAAGATGTTATAACATGATGATTTAATAAAATATGCATGTATACATGGTTGGTGGTAGTGGATTAAATGTTTGACATAAATAATATTTTAATATAACTGATTTGATGATATTTCAAGATAGAAAGAGTAAGGAAGTTATTATAATTTTATAATCTAGATAAGCACATAGTATACAAGAAGGTAAGAGAAAAATCAGAGTAGCGCATCAAAGAGTTGTGGATGTTGAAGATGTAAATAAGAAACATGATTTAAAGTATGTGTGTAGTCAGATATAGAGGATTAGTTATAAAGTAATATGAGTGTTAAATGGATTGGAATCAATATTGAAATTAAACTAAATTTATATTTGTATGATCACATAGACATCGCAGGTTAATACAGAAACATGACCCAACTTTGCATGTGCTTGACGCTCAGGAATGAGCATAGTTACTTATTGAGTCATTACGACCCACATCCCAACAATGTTTGAGTTTTGCAGGTTGGCGACCTAAACGGTCGACCGTGGATTTCAGAGTTGCAGAGCAGTCGGATAGCAGCGTTGCAGTCAACCAGTCACCAGGTCTTGGGGGAAATAAAGAGACTAATAGTTTATGTTTTAGATTGTATAAGTTGAGACGTGCTGAGCACAGATGCTTATGTTGTAAAATTTTTGTATATACGTACTGTCGGGCACGGAGCCCTGGTTGTATGATCTATTTATGTCTGCATCGCGTATTTGTGGGCCCTTAGATTGCATTGATGTTGTGATTCAGCCTGAGCCGAGATTTTATTTTCATGTTGTACATGGATGCTGGCTATAGGCCAGGTTGCATGATGTTACAAATACATCATGCCAAAATTTTACTAGAATCAGAGGCTTATGGAGATGGGTTTAGCCTGTCTCCAGCCGGTAACATCGCTGCTAAGGCGGGATGTTACAGGTTGTCCGCATAGTATTTTGGATTTGATCCATGAATACTTGGACAACTCAGTAGCTGCAGCACAATACTAATGTAGTGTCTGATTCATATTAATGTATAATTTAGATTCTACAAATATAAAAGATGCTAACTATGGGAAACGATTGAGTTTGTTTGACAAACTCAATATGTTATAGCGGACCTACTTCGTTTGCCTACCTCTTAAGTGCTAGGTGAGCTTTTGAGAGCTATGTGTATACGATGCACATTGAGATGTGTATATGATACCGTGGATTGGCACAAGTGCAAGTGAGAGAAATTGTTGGGGTTGGTGCTCAGAGCGTCAATCCGGACCGTATTATGTCTGATTCATGAATACGAACATCCTCTTTTCCATAATATTACTTATTTATGGTTGAACCCTTGTGTTTTATATACGTATTCGATCTGATTACGATTGATTGAACT
Organism: Zanthoxylum bungeanum; assembly: GCA_019454045.1. Taxonomy (NCBI): domain Eukaryota; kingdom Viridiplantae; phylum Streptophyta; class Magnoliopsida; order Sapindales; family Rutaceae; genus Zanthoxylum; species Zanthoxylum bungeanum. The sequence goes on from SKCR01049412.1 coordinate 39,708, forward strand.
AAAAATGTTGGTTTAGTGATATGTATATATTAGACAAAGGTCCGATAATATATAATACAGTACACAGTTACAAAGCTATTTTGTAATTGACTTGGGAAGTGTCTTGCTAAATGTATATTTATCAATTATTCCTATTTCAAGATTCACTA
>SKCR01049413.1:0-39389 GCA_019454045.1 Zanthoxylum bungeanum
ATTTTGTACCTAGTTTGACTAAGAATATCATCTATGTATCTAGTTTAACCCGATGCGGGTATACCTTTGTATTCCGGAACACTGGGTGTTTTGTATATAAAGATGATGTTTTGATATGTACAGCAGATGTAAATAATGGTCTTTATATTATGAATATAAACGAATCTCAAACATATAACATGACAAATAAAAGGCTCAAATTGAGTAAAACAGATGAGACTTATTTGTGGCATTGTCTTCTGAGATACATTAAAAAAACTCGTATATCCACACTTTCGAAGTATAGATACTTGGACGGATTTGATCATAATTCATATGATGTCTGCAAATCTTGTTTATTAGGCCAAATGCCTAAAACACCTTTTAGTGGTAAAGGTGTACGTGCCACCGAGCTGTTAGCCCTCGTTTATAGTGACGTATGTGGGCCCATGTCTAGCCAGGCTAGAGGTGGATATGAATATTTCGTAACCTTTACGGATGATGCATCGCGTTATGGTTATGTGTATCTTATGAAACACAAGTCGGAAACTTTTGAGAAATTCAAAGAGTTTCGACACGAAGTAGAAAAACAGACTGGCAAAAGTATTAAAACATTGTGGCCGAACCGTGGTGGAGAATACTTAAGCAATGAGTTTCAAGATTACTTAAAAGAATATGGTATTCTTTCACAGTGGACTCCTCCCGGAACACCTCAATTGAACGATGTGTCCGAACGGAGAAACCGAACTTTGTTGGACATGGTAAGGTCAATGATGAGTCGCACAGAGCTACTGATTTCCTTCTGGGGATACGCATTAAATAATGCAATACTTATTTTGAATAAGGTTCTGTCAAAGTCTATTGGACAGACTTCATATGAAATATGGACATGAAAGAAACTGGGTTTCTTATTCCTGAAGATTTGGGGATGCTGGGCATATGTTAAACGTTTGGATAGTACCAAACTAGAACCCAAATCGAATAAGTGCCTATTTTAGATTATCCTAGAGAAACCAAAGGATATTATTTCTACAACCCACAAGAAAACAAAATATTTGTTGCTCTTCATGTAGTTTTCCTCGAAAAGGAATTCATAAATACAGTGGTAAGTGGGAGGAAAGTAGAACTCGATGAAAATCGGAGTGATACTATTCCTGACACTGAACCCCTCACGGAACACGAACAGTCCATCAGGGATGAGACTGTTGCATAATCTTCTAATACATAAGAACCGCGTAAGTTGGAGAGAGTCAGAAAACAACCTGAGAGGTATGGGTTTCTGATCTTACCTCATGTAGCCATTAATCTTATTGATGAAGATGAACCGGCTACTTATGAGGAAGCGATACAAGGTATCGACTCTGCTTTATGGCAAGGAGCCATGAAGTCCGAAATGGATTCCATGTATACCAACCAAGTTTGGACAATTTTTGATGCACCAGAAGGCATTAAGCCTATTGGTTGAAAATGGGTCTTCAAAAAGAAGACATACATGAAAGGCAACATACAAACGTAAAAAGCTAGGCCTGTAGCTAAAGGTTATCGTCAACGACATGGTGTCGATTACGACGAAACTTTTTCACCCGTTGCCATGATGAAATCCATTCGGATAATGCTTGCTATTGCTGCATATTTCGATTATGAAATATGGCAGATGGACGTCAAAACCACTTTCCTTAACGGAAACCTTTTGGAGGATGTTTATATGCAACAGCCTGATGGTTTTGTCGTACCAAACATACAAATAAGGTTTGCAAGTTAAACCGATCCATTTATGGATTAAAGCAAGTATCGCGTTCTTGGAACCAGCGTTTTGATGAGATCATAAAAGAATATGGTTTCATTCAAAACGAAGATGATTCTTGTGTATATAAGAAGGTTAGTGGGAGCGCACTAACATTCATTGTCCTATACGTTGATGATGTATTGCTTCTTGGCAATGACATTCCCATGCTACAATCGGTGAAAGCTTGGCTTTCATTAAAATTCTCCATGAAAGACCTGGGAGAGGCAGCCTTTATTCTAGGAATAAGGATCTACCGGGATAGATCTAGAAAGCTGCTTGGACTCTCCCAGAGCTCGTACATTGACAAAGTGTTGAAGAGATTCAACATGGATCAGTCCAAAAGGGGCTTCTTCCGGTGTCACATGGCGTGTCTCTATCTAAGGATATGTGTCCTAAAAATCAAGATGAGAGAGATGCAATGATTTGGATCCTGTATGCTTCCGCAGTCGGATCGATCATGTAGGCCATGATATGTACACGATCTGATGTCTCATATGATTTAAGCATGTGCAGTCGCTATCAGGCCGATCCAGGTGATGATCACTGGATTGCTGTAAAGAACATCCTTAAGTATCTTAGACGAACTAAGAATGCTTTCTTAGTCTATGGGGAATGAGAACTTGAGGTGACTGGGTTCGCCGATGTAAGTTTCCAAACCGATAAAGATGACTGTAAGTCACAATCAGGGTACATATTTTATTTGAACAACGGAGCAGTAAGTTGGAAATCTTCCAAGCAAGAGACTATTGTCGATTAAACAACAGAAGCGGAATATATTGCTGCAGCTGAGGCAGTAAAAGAAGCAGTTTGGATCCGTAAATTCCTAATTGGATTAGGAGTAGTTCCGTTAGCAGCTGAGCCCGTACATTTGTATTATGACAATAATGGGGCTATAGCACAGGCTAAGGAACCACGGTCTCATCAACTATCCAAACATGTAATTCGATGATTTCATCTGATTCGTGATATCATACATCGTGGCGATGTGAAGATCGAGAAGATCGCATCAGATGATAACATTGTTGATCCGTTGACGAAAGCTATATCTCAGCAAAAGTTTGAGCGACATGTACATAGTTCAGGTGTTAGATACCTAAGTGATTGGCTATAGGCCAAGTGGGAGATTGTTGGACAATTATGACCCATAGAATCACTATTTGTAAAAGACATTGTGTTTTTGTACAAATTAACTATGTGACAAAAGGAAATTGTTATTTTATCATTATTGTAATTGAATTACTTGGATATATATAATGATAAAAGTCCATATGGTGAAATCGGATTAATAAGATATGAGACAGTATTAATCCACGAACGGTTTAATCATTAAATATCCATGGTCGCAGTATTATCGAGACTGGACATCGATAATGCAGAATAGACTAGTATTACACTTGTGCGCGTTATGGAAGCTTAACGACATAATTCTCATATATTTAGGTATTGGATACTTATGCAAGTGTAATAAGAAGTTCTGTTAGCCGTTGGACCGGGAACAATTTCGCTCTGGATTGACCCCATCGGAATCCCATTAGTAGTATGACTATGTGTCTATGGGAATCCGAATCAGGGTAGGTGTATGTGATCTTTAACCTAAAACTTACATCGCTATTACTTGCGACAATCAGTTTATTTTGATATTGGTCGTCTGGAGCTTTAACAGGTTCTGTATACGCCTCTATTGGGTTTACTGAGAATCGTAGTGTATTGGATGTGATGTCAAGATGGGAGTATCACTTCAGTCATATGGAGATGATGGTCACACAGGATACGGAACTAGTACTCTTAAATGCTGCAGCTATCGGGAAAGTATGACTAGGTCATGACTTTCCGATTACAGAGACTAGTTACTCGGGATCCGATATATGCTTCATACGGGGCAGACACAGAGCCAGCCCTAGGCCTAGCATGTGACATCCGATACTGGATCGTATTACGCATTACATTGTATTACTACGCCTGATACAAATAATATTCCTCGGTGGATATTTCTGGAGAATTGGGTAGGCACGGTGTTTTGCTATAAGCCAACCATGTCTTGTAAATCGGTGAGAACGTGGTACGGGGTACGCACGTGTTCGGATGGTCCGATGACCGTATTTACTGCCAAAATATCCATAAATCTCTTGGGTCGCTTCCCAAAGATTCACCAATGACATTTGACTCATATAGAATTAATCTGGGATTAATTATGAGAGAGAAAATTAATCTGGGATCAATTGCGGCAAGAATTTATCTAGGATTAAATTCGTTTAGAAGAGAGAACGCGATTAATTTGGAATTAATCGATAAAATAAATTTAATAGTTACATTGGATTTTTCTATTTAATTTATTTATTTGGGCTAAAATAATATATCGGATATATTAATTGAAATCGGATTTCAACACGAAATTAAAATTGGATTTTAATTCGAGCGAATGAATTAATTTGGAATTAATTCGTAAGCGACTATCGTAATAATTTTGCTAGACATAATTATTTAATTAAATTAGATTTAATTATATCCCAACGACAAATTCGTTTAATTAGGAATTGAACGAACCCGGGCCCAAGCTAAGTTGTGTGTTAAGTAAGCCAACTTAAATTTGGAATTTAAAAGTGGTGGGACCCTTGACTTACATCACTTTTCAAAGTGTGATGGAAGTAGTTGGCAATTTTAAATGTTGCATTTAAAACACACAACAACCAACTTGACCAACTATTCACTCATCTCTCTCTTTCTCTTACCTTGGCCGAATTCTCTCTCAAATTGGGAAGAAAATTTTGCTTCAAATTTTCTTGAAAGCTAGCACTTGGAGAGTCAAATAAGGTGATAGAGAAACTCACCCAAGGGTTAAACAACTCAACAAAAGCTTGGAATTTCATCCTATAAAGGAAAACTTTTGAATTTCTCCATAAAATCAATGTAAGTGATTCCGCAACTTTTATTGGTTATTTCACACACAAATCATGTTTAGGATCTTGGAAGCATGTCTTAGAGACTAACACTGCAATACATGAACCTAACTTGGAACTAACACGGCATGCTTGAAACATGACCTACACCTTGTGTGATCCTGATCTGAAACTGTCTGATCTAACCTGAAACTACATGATCTGAATATGGGTAACTGAACTTAACATGCCTAACTGAAGCTATGACATGTCGTGACATGAATGCAGATGTAGTGAAACATGGCTATACATTTAAACATGAAAAAATGGACTGAAAATCTATAAAAACAAGTACATGATCTGAAAACATACAACATAGACATGAAAACATAGTCATGACATGAGTCCTGAAATTCATGAATATGTTTGAAATTCATATCTCATAAAAGTTCGTCTGTGTAGTAAAACATACATGTGCAACGACCGAGACTGAGACGTCTCCCTCGCATCGCTATACGTACCATGATTGAGCTGTCATCCCCCGCATATGCATACACGTGCCTTGGAAACATGAAAAATCACACTAGTATAGTAACTTAGGGGACATGAAACCTATCTAGCGAGACTTTGAACCGCGTAGGCATGGGAACATAAACATGAACATGCTGAGCCTATGGGGGTGATCAGTGCCCCAGGCTATCTGAGCAAACTCAGGATGCTAGATGTGAGAGGACAAAACTAAATAGGTGGTTTGAAAATCATATGCATACTTATAAAATCATTTTCTAAAATCATATGTCGTACTTGAAATCTGAAGACATGAAACATATTCACAAAAGCATGAAAAAAAAAACATGTTCTGAAAATTAACATGTATGGTACATGAATGACCTGAGCATAACTTGACTAATATGGAAACCTGAACTAGAAACCTGTGACATAAACTGAATGCCTAACATGACTTGGGAGAACAAGAAAAAAATGAATGTACATGAATCTTAAGTACACAGCTGGAATGCTAACTACATGATCTGAAACTAAAACTTAAGTCATGAATTACTAACATGAACTAAAAACGTAATTGAAATGGAAACTAAAAACTGAACACATAAACTAAAAGAAAGCATCAATGAAAATTAAAAACTGAATACAAAAAGAAAGCATAGACTAAAAGTATTAACTGAACATATGAATTGGAAAAGTATACTAAAAATGGAATCAACAAAACATAGATAACTGAAAAATGAAAGAGAGAGAGAGAAAAGAAGCATTCACTCACAGATTGGCGTATATCGCCAGCATGCTTGAATGCGCCTAAAAGGATTTATGTGAAATGCCTAACATGACCAATGTTCAAGTATGGTTAACATACTCGAACAATAAGAATATTGAACATGATAGGGAATGCCATGAATGCATCTTTAGTTTCAAGTATGGTTAACATACTCGAACAATAAGAATACTAAACATGATATGGAATGCCATGAATGCATCTTCAGGCTATATACGTAATGACATGGCTAACTTGATAACTTAATATGTTTACTTAGCATTTGAAACTATACCAACATGCTACTTAACCTGACTGAGCTGTTGATGCACATGACGTGGCATGCTCGTGATGTGACATATTATGAGCATGACGTGCTTAAAGACGGCATTTCAACATAACTTATTTAGTCACTTGAAATGCCCAACATATTATCAACCAAATGCCTAATTCGGCTATATCACTCTAGCCCATCATTCAGCCAAGGCTAAAGTGCGCACGCACACGTGTATCATCATCATATGACACATTTTCTCATGCTTATCATCATGCCACACATCACAACATTCGGCCACGGCCTTCTTAATATGGGCTTCATGAATTTTAACATCCCACTAAGCATTACAAGCATAACCGTTGCACTACATACACATTCTAAACAACATTAAGACAAGCAGAAGCCCTCAACCTTAAAAGACCATTCGGCCATTACAACCTTTGAAGTTTTCAACTTAAATCCAAACACAATTGATGCTATAACATCGCCAAATACATGAATCATCATATCATTTCTCATTAAAAACACAAAATCAAGCCCCATTACAAGCTTATGAAAAATCCTTTTTTCTCAAATGATTTGCGCATCGAGAGCAGAGCCGGCCCTAGAGTCAACTTATCGCTGGCTCCCAGATCTCTCTGTAATTAATGGCCAATAGCAACCCTAATCGTATCTTTAAATTTAGTTTAAATTTAAATTCGGTGTTGAGCAGAGCCGGCCCTAGATTCATCTCTCCAAATTTATGATCACAAAATAAATACTATCTTCAAATAAATAATAATAATAAAACAACCCATTAGCATTATTTAATTTGATACAAATTTCTCATTATTTTCGACCCCATATATATTCAAATCTTACCCTTTGGAATTTTAATAATGCTCCCTACGTACTTGCTTTGTGGTGGTGGCATCTTATGGCAATTGGAACCCCTTTTCCACCACCAACCAACCAACCTCGGAAATGACGCATTCTGCTCCCCATTACTAAAAAAAGCCGGCCCTCATTTTCCTGACTTTATGCATCCGCTGTGCTACTCTGCTTTTCCATTCGAGCGAGCAAATATGATTTTCCTTTTTTATATGTATATAAATAAATTTTGGATTCGGTGCTAATTGTGATAAGCAGTGAAATTTCAGTGTGGGATTGTGACACAACCTTCAAGAAACGCAGATTTTTGCGACTATTCGTTTACAATTAAAAATTTTCGAGTACTTCTTAATAATATTTTACGAAAATAATGATCTCAAATCATCAATTTTCCATCGTCGTTAAAGCAAATTTATTACTAGTAATTATTCATGCAAAACAAATTGAAAGGAAGAACCGTACTTCATTTTCTTTTAATTTTCTCGAAAGACAAAAACAAACCCAGCGATCAAAACGACAAAACATAACCCACGCGCAAATTTAACCAACAGAGAAAGATTTAAAATCTAATTAGCCTAAAACCCTAATTCCTCCAGCTTCCACCATCCCTAGAGTAACGGGAGCCACCATCACCACCATATCCACCGTCACGGCTACCTCCATAGCCACCTCCTCCTCCACCTTCCCGGCGGCCACCGCCTCCACCACCGTAACCACGGCTGCCGCCATAACCACCACCTCCTCCTCCTTCACGGCGTCCACCGCCTCCATAACCACCACCTCCGCTGCGGCTGCCTCCATAACCGCCGCCGCCACCACCTCCACCGCTTCCACGTGACTGGGCCTCGTTGACGGTGATGTTGCGGCCGTCAAGGTTCTGGCCGTTCATGCCTTCAATCGCGTCCCTCATCGACTTCTCGTCGGCGAAGGTAACGAATCCAAATCCTCTAGATCTTCCAGTCTCACGATCGTTAACGATCTAAAATAGAATTAAAAAAAAAACAATTAAAATTAAATATTAATTTAAAATAGAAAAATAAGATTTCAAATTAAATTAATTGAAAAGCAAGAATATAGATCGATCGGGGCCCTTCGTCTTAATGAAAAGATGAAGATGAACGTACCGATTAAGGCATAGTAGTAATAAAAGAGTAACACAGTAGTAACAGAGAACAGTAACAGTAACAGAAACAGATCACAGAGCACACAGATAACAGATCAGAACGAGCTGAATCGTGGATCGGATCAGATCTGGGTCTTAACAGACCTTCGATTCAAGTACGTCGCCGAAGGGACTGAAGGCCTCTTGGAGGGAACTGTCAGTGGTGGCCCAGGCGAGGCCGCCGACGAAACACCTAAACTCGATCTCAGCAGATGCCATTAGATTAAAGAGGGGCAGAAAGGGAATTTAACGTCTCTTGTGGGGGACGAGATTAGATGAGAATGAAGGGTGAGGAAGAGGTGGGTTTTATAGAAGGGCTAGGAGCTTACTAGGGTTAGTTTTTGAAGTTGGGTGCGCATTGCGCCGCGATGGTGTGCCCCACAACTAGAGTTTGAAATTGAATTATGATTGAGATGGCCTGTTTGGCTACGAGTATTAGATCGTTCGGGGTTGGTATCATATATCTTGAGGTTCTTTATTTCTTTCTTGTTCTTTTGATTCTCTATTCAAATTTGCATTCTTCTATAACTAGTTTGGGCTCGTATTTTATATGGATTGACCTCATCTTTAATTTTAATTATATTTAATAAAAATTGAATTTACTAATTTTATTATCAATTTAACTAATAAATTATTCAAATAATTTGATAATTCGAACATAATTGAGAGGTAGATTTTCAAACAATAAACAATAAATAGATAATTCACATTAATCTAAATATTAATAAGATTTGAATAGATAAATAAACGATGGGGTAAAATGTTTACTTAAACTTTTTTCTAATCATAAAATGACATTATAATGATATCTAAATAATTTATCAAGATTGTTAACTTCAATTTTACCGACTTTCTTTAAAAAAAAAATTTAATATTTTTCTTACATCTCTTTCATTTATCTACTTTCTTTTACTTTTCTTACCAACCTTAAAATATCAAGAAAACAATAAAGCAAATATGAATTTTTACACTGTTCATTATCTAAATTCTTAAAGAAATTTTCTAGTACAAAATATAATTTGCTTTGATATACACATTACAACTCATTAATCTAATTACCTGTATGATTATAAAAAAAATGATAAATTATTCAATGACAAACAAATTTGTGTTCCAAAATACAAACAATTAAATCAAAGTACAATCAAGAAATCATCACTTGAAGCAATAACTAAACCTTGGGTTCCCACACGAAGATTGAAAATATTAAATTGCAAAAAAAATTAAAGAAATTAAAATTAAAAAATAATAAATGAACTCATGCCACTTTTGAATCAAAATGCATACTATCCTTATTTTTCTTCTCCTTGTTTTTTTCCATTGCTATCTCTTTCTTCGTAATCATTAATTTCTTCGTCCATCGTCGTTTTGTCAATAATGAATAGCATAAAGTTTGCATACGTACATATAATTATAGTTTGCATGAAATTAGAGTATTTATTAGTATAAAGTTTGCATACGTGCATGATTAGTTGGTCAAGTAATTAAAGTTAAATTGACCTCTTAGTGACATATAAGAATTAAATATTTATTATGATTATATTATATGAATATTTATATTTTTTAATAGTGAATATTAATTAAAAAAATATTGAACTTTTAATGGATTTTAATATTTCTCTTAATTATAATAGTATTATTCTTACTTGAGAAAATGGTAAACATATCAAGAATTATATATATAGATTAGCAATAAAAATGATAAACATATGTGAATCTATATTTAGGGGATTCTGTTTGTGGCTTTTGGATTAAATCAAATGGTCACCTTCGTTTGATTTAATTTGTGACTGTAAATTAGAGGAATCATTGTTGATGAAATTATGATGTTAAACTATATATATATTTATATACGTATTTGATTATGTATTTGATTAAGAATATGATAGATCAATTTGTTAGTTTTTTTTTTTTATTAAGAATACTAGTACATGGCCCGCACTTTGTGTATGTTGAACATAAATTTTAGATATTGATCTTGTAAATACTCCGGATTTTGTCGATTTTATAGTTTAAATGAGACAATTGATTTATTTACACATAATATTTATATCTCATTCATTTGTCTCTTAGTTCTCAAATAATATTTTTCAATTCACTATACAATAGCTAATAGTTAGAGTCTGCATCCTAAAACATAGTACATAGTAAAAAATTCATAAAATAAACAAACTTATAAAAAATAATACAAAATAAAATAACAAATAACAATACACCCGAAAGCTAAAAAATTAGCTAGGTTCTTATTTAATAGATTTATTAATTTAATTTTATTATAATAGTTTTTTTAATGGTAATATGATAGTATAATATGTTTTCTTATTATAATACAGTTCTTATAAAATTATAATATGTATTTTTGTTGTAATAAATTTTTTATTTAATACAAAATTAACTGTAAAGGTATTTTAATTTTATAATTTAATAATAAAAAATTAATTATAGAGGTTAATTGTAAAGATCAAGAGTCACATATGTTTTTTATTTTAATAAGACATTATAATATGTTTTCTTATCATAATGGGTTACTTTATTTTAATTTTATAATTTAATAATAAAAAATTAAAAAATTAATTAATTAATTAAATTCATAGGTTTCTTCCTTTAATAATAGATTATGTTTTTATATTATAATAAGTTTCTTATGTTAATAATTTATTATTTTAATTTTATAATTTAATCATATAAAAATAATTGTAGAGATATTTTAATTTTATAATTTAATCATATAAAAATAATTGTAGAGATAATTTAATTTTATAATTTAATAATAACAAATTAATTGTAGAGATCAGGTTAATTGTAGATAATTTAAAAGTTTTTTTTTTATTTTAATAGGATAATCTAATATGTTTTCTTATTATAATATAATTTTCATATGTAATTTTATTGTAATATGATTTTTATTTAATAAATTTATTAATTTAATTTTATAACTTTAATATGAAGCTGCCACATTGTAGAGATTATGTTAATTTTAGATAATTTAATAGAATAGTCTAATGTGTTTTATTGTTATAATAAAAATTTTATAAAATTATAATATGTATTTTTATTGTAAAATGATTTTTTAATTTAATTTTTGAATTTTAATATGAATCCTTACAATATAATTGTCTTTACTATAAGATTATGAGATAGGGTTCAAGTATCCTATTTGAATGACATAATTTTTTGTGTTGGGCTTTGATTATGTGTTTATATTGGACTTTTATTATGTCCCTACTTGTTTGTATGTAATATTACTAAAATTTTGTCAAGTATAATATAAGTTAATTAAAATTAAAGTTCTTTATCAATAATAATTTCTTATACACATAATTTATAATAAATAGTTGTTTTGAAAAAATTTATAAGTTAGTTATTAAAAAATACCTAAACCAAATATATCATTTTAATTAATTTTATTGTGATCAATTTTATCATTTTATTACGTAAAAAATAAAGATATGCACATATCTTATTTAAGATTTTAAGCCGCCCGCGGCGCCGTCTCTTATTTGTTTACTGTCCTGGGGGGTATAACGGCAATATCAGGAATGCAATTATGTTTGAAACCAAACAGCTAGATCACAACTGGCTTGGCAAACTATGGTTAACAGTGTGGTTTAGAGACTGATGATGAGTGGGGTCCACGTTCACGTGTTGTTGAGATATTTTTTTGATAGTCGTAATTACAGGCTTTAGAAAATATCTAAGATGGTCTAATTACAGTCGTGTCCCTATTCTTTTTGCGATATTCCTTGCCTCTTCCTGCAATCACGGTATCATACCATATGCAGTTTTCCCAGAACGGACCGGTAGAATCAGGATCCAAGTCTGGTCCAGATTATTCTATAAAATCAGTTGGTAGTTGAATCGGTAAAAAACTCTATCTAATCAATTTAAGTTCAGCGGATTTTTGAAACGATTTTTTTTTTTTTTTTTATTAATTTAGTTATTTTATTTTTTTATAAAATTAATAAAAAAATATAATTAATTAATGACCCTAAGTCTCAATTTAATTTCGATCTAATCTTTAATCCTTAATTCTTTCGTCATCCCAAAGATTTTAAAACGCTTCTAGACGATACGAGATCATGAGAATCAACCGAACGTAGCTGTCGTTTTATCGGTGATATAGAATAAGCGAGAGCTGGATTCAAAGTATTTTCCGTAACTGAAAATATCACGAAATCTAGCAAGATATTTTGGGGTGAAAATGACTGGGACACCTCAAATGTTAATAATTTTTTTATTTATATTTATATCCGGTTATTACCTTATCGTTTAACTTACTACTTATAGCTTGTTATAGTCATATTCGTTACGTATTACTCAATTAATTTTTAATCAACGAGATTTTCATAAAAAGTTTTAGCTAAATTTGGTGACTGGTGAGCAATGAGCATTATATTTGGTTAGAAAATTTCTCACCTCATTTTTACCTTATTCTTTTAGTTTTCTTTCTTAATTTAATGAGAATTCTTGTTAAAAAAGAATACTTATGGCTAGTGAAGTCTGGAAAGGGTTAGCTTAAAATTCCAAAAAAAATCTAAAGACTCGGGTTTAGATTGAGCGTAAACTGATTCAATCCTTCTTTTTTTTTTTGCGCAATCCGATTGGATTGGTTTGTGGAAATTCAAATTTAATTCAAGTTTTGTATAATAAAACCAATTTGTATCGATTCGGTTAATATTTGTCCATCCTAATTTAATTATTATATAATTATAAAATAAAAAGTAGATATAAAAATATTGGGTTGGAATGCGCAATATTAAAATTTTTATTTTTCTTTATTGTAGGTTATTATAGTTTAGTCTTTAATGTACGAATCCAAAGAGTTTGCTTTTTGTAAGAATCTGGGATAGTCGGAGAATTTAACTGCTTCGCTTAAGCCGGAAGGAGTGATTTGGCGGTATGATTTCCAATAATTACAAAAAAAGAGTTATTATAGTTCAACTATTTTAGAAATTGTAAAATAATAAATGAATAAAATAAGTATTAGGTTGTAACACTGCAGGGATTGTATTCAATACAGATTCTATATAATCATTTTGTATTCTAACAGTTTATGGTATTTAATTAAGATTTTAAAAAAAAAAACCCATTAAAATATAGAGATTTAAAAGTCCATTCTTTTAAAGGAATTCATGCTGAATTTTGAAAGATTTTAAAAAATGAAAAACCTTTATTAAAATCTCTTATTTACACAAGGGATTTCACACATTAATAATAATAATAATAATAATAATAATAATAATAATAAATAGATAGAAGTTTTGTCTTTGATTATCACATGCACTATCAAAACTATATGTTTGGGTTTTTTTTTATAAACAAATAATCTATGGATTTAATAAAATCCCAGATTATAAAAAATATGAACATAATTAATAAGTATCGTATATAAATAAAAAGGTCATTGTGAAATTGCCTATTGCCTAAGAAATTTAATAAATTCTCCAATTATCTTACGAATCAAGGTATATTTCTCTTAATTCTTTTAGTTTTTTTCCTTTTTATTTCAAGATCTTCATTTTTATCATATTGGCTAATAAAACCTAATAATTGACGCCACTTGTAATTAAACAAAACTAATGGTTTCACTATTAATATCAAGCCTTATGTTTTTCAATTTTCATTATAATAACAGTAGAGAGATATTTTACAGAATATCACAGAATAAGAAATAGACAGGAAACCTGCAGTCGGAACATTAGGAGAGGACTTGGGACGATCTCCATACCTCGTCCTATATGGGACGCCCTGTTGGACAATTATGATCCATAACGTCACTATTTGTACAGATCATGGTGTTGTTGTACAAATTAACTATGTGACAAATGAGATTGCTCTATTATCATTTGTGATTAGATCACCTAGATATATAAATGATAGGAGGTCTCTATGATTAGTTCCTGGATTGAGAATGATATGAGACAATATCAGTCCACGAAGGATTAATCATTAAATATCCTTAGTCAGAGTATTGTCGAGATTGGACATCGATAAATGCTTAAAAGACTAGTATTACACTTGTGCACGTGTGAGGGCATAACGGCATAGTTCTCATATATTTGGGTATAGGATACTCATGCAAGTGTAATAGGAGGTTGTGTTTTACCGATGGTACGGGAAACAACTTCGCTCTGGATAGACCCCCTCGGAATTCCATTGGTAGTATGACTATGTGTCTATGGAAGTCCGAAATCAGGGTAGGTGTATTTGGTCTTAACTTGAGACTTGCACCGCTAATACTTGCGACAATCAATATACTTTGGTTGCGGTCGTCCAGGGCTTTAACAGGTTCTGTGTACGCCTATGCTGGGTATATTGAGAATCGTAGTGTGTTGGGTGTGATGTCAAGACGGAAGTGTCACTCCAGTCATATGGAGATGATGGTCGCGTATGATACGGTACTGGTTCTCTTAACTACTGCAGTCATCGGGATAATATGACTAGGTCATAGTTATCCGATTATAGAGACTAGTTACCAGACATCCGACATGTGCTTCGTACGGGGTATACACAATTCCAGCCCCAGGCCTAGCACGTGATCATCCGATACTGGATCGACATACGCAATACTACATATACTACGCCTGATATAGATCCTTTATTCCTGTAAGGATATTTCTGGAGAATTGGGTAGGCATGGCGCTTTGCTAGAAGCCAACCTTGTCTTGTAAATCGGTAAAACGTAGTACTAGGTACTTACGTGTTCGGATAGTCCGACGACCGAATTTACTGCCAACATATCTGGTGATCTCATGGGTCGCTTCCCGAAGATTCACCGATGACGTATGACTCGCACTTTTAATTAATCTGGGATTAATTGGATGAGAGAGAAAATTAATCTGGGATTAATTGCGGAGATATTTTATCTGGGATAAAATATCATTAAAAGAGAGATAACGATTAATTTGGAATTAATCGATCAATTAATATATTCGATATATTAAACGAGATTGGATTTCGACGCGGAATTAAAATTAGATTTTAATTCGGGCGAACGAGTTAATTTAGAATTCATTCGTTAGCGACGTGAATAGTGATTTCGCTAGGCATAATCATTTAATTGCGTCGCAATGGAAAATTTGTTAATTTGGAATTAGGGAACCCGAGCCCGGGATTGTTTGCGAGCGCATTGACATTTCGAATTCGAGTGCGGCACGCAAGTCAAATCAAGCGTCAAATCGCTAGTCGCATCAAGCGTCAAATCATTAGTCGCTTTGAGTGATGTGACAACTTGTCACTTGATTTGATTGATTGATGGATTGATTGATTGATGTTGGTGATTGGCTTTAATGGCTTGACTTTTGGAAAGAGAAAATCAATTAATTAATTTTGGAAATTGATTTGTATATTTGATACAAAAAATAGCCAACAACCACACACTCTCCTCTCTTCCTCACTTCTCTCTCTCACGCCCATGGAGGGCATTTTTCTTCTGGTTTTGGCAGTGAACTGTCGTGAGTCAAGAAGAAAATGGGAAGCAAGTGTGGTGATTTTTATAGTAAAAATCACAAGAGCTAGCACTCCGAGAGACATGCGAAGGTGATAGGGAAGTCTACCCATGAACCGGGAATCATTTGACGAAGCTTGGAGCTTGGAACATGATCCAAAACCGAAAATGGTGGAGATCAAAAACAGTCACTACCGTGACCAATCAGTGAGCAAAATTCGTTTTTGTTCGTCTCCGCGTCGCTCAACCGATCGATGTGAGTATTCTGTGACTTCGTTGATTTGTATTCGCACTTATTTCATGCTTGTTTAATGATCTTGGGACCTTAGCAAACACCAACAATGATATCTTGAGCAAGGTTGAGCATGAAAATGTTTAGGGCTTAAAATTTGGGTAAAATGTTTTTGAGCATGATTTGGATGAATTGGATGTTTAAGTATGTTTATTACATGTTTAATTGAGAATTGATTGGATCAATTTGATTAAATTTTGTTTGGAACAAATTTGCCCAAAATTTTGGTGTTGGCCGAATGTCACTATGCCCTAAAATCTTGGTAATTTTTGTTTCGTTGATCATTGGATGACTTGAATCATTCGGGAATGTTGATTTAATATTGATTATGGATTCAATTGGATTGAAATCGAAATCGATTTAAAATTCCCTACCATTGCCGAGACTTTAAATGCATGTATTGGGTTTGATTTTTGATAAATTGTGTTGGACATGATTTAATGTTAAAGAGCATGATTAATTAGGCTAATTGATGTTTTAGAAATGTTAATTGGGTAATTAATTATGTTATGCACTTTGTTTAATTAAATTAAGAAATTGGATTTTTGGAATTTAATTAAATTGGGCCTATTTTGTAAATTGGGCTTTAAAAGTTGTTGTTGGGCTTATTGGGCTTGGTTGTACTAAGTTGAGTTTAGGCTAAATTGGTTGGATCCAATTGGGCCCAAAACCGCATCCATAAAGCCCAAATGCGACTAATGGACCTTTAAAGTTTGATTGGGCCTAATGGGCCTAAATTGATTTATGGGCTTATGGGGTAACTCCCGGATTGGACTTTGGTTATTGGGTTTGACTCGAGTTGACCAAAAGTCCACGCCTTAAGAAATTAATTAAAAGCCCATTGGACTTTAATTAAATTAACGTTGGACGTTAATCGGGCTTTGAGACCCGTTGCGATTAAATTTGGAATTTAAGTCGTAAAGGTTCGTTAATAAAGTGTAGTATTTAATTTGGAATTAAATAGTGAATTAGAATTAAATATAAATTGAATTGGATTTAATTGTGTAGTTTAATTTAATTCAAGAATTCGTATTTTGAGTACTTATTCGCAAAACGAGTTTGACTCGCGCAAAATCAAATCGTTGTTTGAACATTGGATGATCACTAATTATCAGATTAATTAATTTGATTAGATTGATTGATAACATGCTTGTGTGAATACATGGTTGCGATGCATGAATAATGTATATCAGATGGATATTAGTTGGGTGGGGCAATTTTAGAAATTGTTGTAATAAATTTGATTTATTAATTGGATCTGCGTGTCTAGCCTTATCACTTCCTTATTCTTTGTATTCTCTTCTCACCTATTCCCCTCATTGTAAATGAGGTTTCTTTAGAAGTGTAGTGTAACGGGTAGAAGTAATACTTGTGCTAGCGGGAGAGAGAAAGTGAGAGATTTGATATAGGATCATTGTGTAAAGTATCCATCCGCATATCATTATTATTTTATTATACATGCTTTATTATGTATTTAGAATGCATGTTTAAGGGTGTATGATGATGAGACCTTAACAAATATAATAAATTGGTTGCCAATTTGCACTCGAAAAACCCTCGCAATTTATTAAGCGTTTTTCCTTCCATTGAGTGATTCTTACTCAAGATACGAGACTAGCATTGGCTTGTTGGCCAAAGTCAAGGCCTTTGTCCGTCGAAGATGTGTTTGAATCACGAGAGCTTTGTTCCATATTGGTGTCTTGTCCAAGTTGTGGTTTGATTGCCAAAGTCAAGACCACTTCTTGTCCATCGACATTGATTACGAAGCTTTCCATGGTCAATGGGTCGCGCTTGACTGGGATCACTAAGTTTGTTGTGCCAAAGCCAAGGCTTAGTTGATTCAGAGGAAAAATGTTAGGTAATATATTGGATATATTGGCATATATAAGATATATGTTTCGGACTTGGATGTCCCCCTACTGGATCTAGGAATTGGATTGGATCCAATTGATCTTATAGATCTACCTAGTTAATTATCTTACAATTTGTTGGCCAAAGTCAAGATTGTGTGATATTTAACGGGATCCTAGCCCGCTAGGAAACACGGTTTCCCGAGTACTCGACAGAGGGTTAGAGGCTCGCCGAAAATAGTGGGAGGCAAGAATTGAATTTGCAATATTCGTTTAATTACTTTCCATACGCGCTCAAACAAATATCATTCGTCAAATATATTAAATGTTAGTTGGACTAATATTTAAATCGTTGTTTTATTAAATAGTTGGACTATATTCAAACAATTTAATTATAGTTGATTAAATAGTTGGACTATTGTAATCATTATAATAAATAGTACCTAAATCGTTGATTAAATAGTTAGACTATTAAAATCAAGATAGAATTGAAAGATTGACATTTAAAACATGATCCTAGGGAAAATGTATTTAAATGATTTAATTTTCAAATTGGGAATAAAAATTCAGGATGGTCCTGGATAATAATAAGTTACTTTATTAGATAAAATAACATATTAAGCCTAAGCCCGGAGTTAAGCAAACAGTAGAGCATAATCTTTAGAAGATCATGTGATGATAACTTAAGTGCTTAATCCATTAAGCTTGTCGCAGTAGACTCCTTAATTTCTGAATCAAAACTAAGGATTAGATCCTTAAAGCATGATAAAGAAATTGAAGGAATTTCATAGGTCTATTATTTAGATCCTAAAAGTACTAAAATTGCAATAATAACTCTTGGAGAGTTAATGACTATTCTCAAGGAGACAATGTCAAAATTTGCAATAGGCAAGTAGCGCAAGGCGCACCTTACTTCGATATTCTGGAAACCCGAGGCTTGGCCAAAGGCTTATGGAATATGAAATGGGCAAATGCAAAATCATTATAATCTTCTGGGAAGATAAATGACATATCCCAAAATGTCTGCCTAAAATGTGGCAAACGGGATCGCGGAAGCGTGACTGCCGTTTGGACAAAGCAGACATGAAGGAATTGATGACGGGGCAAGGCTTTGACTTCAAACATGTTTGTCATAATTATGTTCACTACTAGTATTAAATTGGATTTTAAATACTTAGTGTGGTACATAAATATATACTGGTGTTTAGAATCTGCTTTGAGCAGGATACTGACTTCCATTAAGATTTATCTGCGAATTGGAAACGGGACGAAAATCACTGTTTCAACCGTAGATACCTAGTTTAGGAACTACCCTCGGGTGTGTACCTAAATTTGGAAACTGTTATAATGTAACTAGTTTGACTAGATACATTAGCTCTATATCAGTGTTTGACCCGCTGCGGGTGAACCTTTATATTCTAGAACACTAAAGTGTTTTATTATATAAAGATGATATTGAGATAAATACATTAGATGTGAATAACAACATTTATATTTTGAATATAAATAAATCTCAAACATAAACATGACAAACAAATAGCTCAAACTGATTTGATCAGATGAAACTAATTGTGGCATTGTTGTCTGGGACACAATAAAACAAGAATCGTATATCCACACTTTTGAAGAGTGGGTACTCGGACTGATTTGATTCCAGTCAAATAAAGTTTACGAATCTAGTTTATTGGGCAAAGTGCCTAAAACACTATTTACTTGGTAAAAGTGTAAATGCCACCTATCTGTTAGCCCTAGTTCATAGTGAAGCAAGTGGGCCCATGTCTAGCTAGGCTATAGATGGATATGAATATTTCGTGACCTTTACGGATGTGGCATCGCGTTATGGTTATGTGTTTCTTTTGAAGAACACAAATCAGAAACTTTTATAGTTTCGACACGAAAATAGACAAACAGATCGGCTAAAGTATTAAACCGTCACGGTAAGACCGTAATGGAAAATACTTAAGCAATAAGTTTCTATTATACTTGAAAGAGTAAAGTATTCTTTCAAAAAGAGGACTCCTCCCGGAACACGTCAGTTGACAGTGTGTCCGAACAGGATTAACCGAATTTTGTTGGACATGATAAGGTTAATCATGAGTTGCTCTGAGCTATCATTTCCTTCAACGGATAAGCATTAACAATGCAGAACTTATTTAGAATAAGGTTCCATAAAAATCTGTTTGACAGATTTCATATTAGATATGAATAGGAAAGAAACTGGGTTTCACATTCCTGTACATTTGGGTATGCTAGGCATATGTTTGGATGATACCAAACTAAAACCCAAATTGGATAAGTGCCTAATTGTAGGTTATCCTAGGGATACCATAAGTATAGTACTTATACAACTCACATGAGAACAATTAAATTGTTGCTCACCATGCGGTTTTCCTAAGAGGAATACCGATATGCAGTGGTTAGTGAGAGGATAGTAAAACTCGATGAAAATCGGAGTAATACTATTCATGGCACCGAATCTTAATGGAACATGAATAGTTCATCAAGGATGAAACTATACCATTAATCTTCGAATACACAAGAACCGTGTATGTCAGAGAGAGTCAGAAAACAACATGGGGTATGGGTTTCTGATCTCACCTTATAAAGATGTTAATCTTTTGAGGAATACCAACTGACTACATATGAGGTAGTGATACAAGGTATCGACTCCTTATTATGGCAAAATGCCATGGTGTCCGAAATGGATTCCATGTATATCAACTTAGTTTGGACACTAGTTGTTGTACCGCAAGACATTGTGCCTATTGGTACTTATAAGTCTTCAAGGAAGACATACATGGATGGCAACATACCAACGTATTAAGCTAGGCTTATAGCGAAAAGGTATCGTTATCAACATTATGTTGATTTCGATTCAACCTTTTACCTGTTGCCACTGTATATCCATTTGGATGATGCTTTCTAAAGCTGCATGTTTCATTTATGAAACATGACAGTTGAACGGGAAAATCGCTTTCCTGAAAAGGAAACCTTTTGGAGGATGTTTACAACATCCTGTCGGTTTTGTCGTACCATAACAAGCAAACAAGGTTTGTAGCTTATTCGATCCATGTTTGGATTGAAGCAAACATTAGGTTCTTGGAATTATCGTTTTGATGTAATCATAATGGTTTATGATTTAATTCAAAATGAAATGATTCTTGTGTATATAAGGAGGTTAGTGGGAGCGCACTGACAGTGGATGTCCTATAAATAATGATAATATGTGTCATTTCTTGGAAATGATATTCCCATAAAAATAATCGATGAAAGCCTGGCTTTTGAGAAAACTCTTCGAGAACTCATACATTGAAAATGTACGCGACCTGGTGTCTCATATGCTTTGAGCATATGGATTCACAAACAGGCCAATCCAAGTGATATTCACTGGATTGAAATTAAGAACATCCTTTAGTTTCTTAGAGAACTAATGATGCTGTCTTAATCTGTGGAGAATGAGAACTTGAAGTGACTGGGATCACTGCTGCAAGTTTCCTAAACCGATAAAACGACTATAAGTCGCAAACGGTACTATACAGTTTGAATAATGGAACAGTGAGCTGGAAATCTTCCAAGCAAATACTGTTACTGAATAAACAACAAATGTGGATATTGCTGCAGCTGAGGCAGCAATAGAAACCTTCTGGGTCGATTATAAATCTAATTAGATTAGATATAATTCTGTTAGCAGCTGAGCTAGGCTTGAGCACATGCTAAAGAATTAATGGTCTAATCAACGATCCAGATAAATACTTCGACTATTCATCTGATTCGTTCGGATCATACATCGTGGCGATGTGATGATCGAATAAATCGCATCAGATGATAATCATGCCAATCCGCTGACGAAAGCCTTTTCTCAGCAGTTTGAGCCAACCGTATATAGTTCGGGTGTAAGACACTCGAGTGACTGACAATAGGCCAAGTGGGAGATTGTTGGACAATTATGACCCATAGCTTCACTATTTATACAGATCATGGTGTTGTTGTACAAATTAACTATGTGACAAATGAGATTTCTCTCTTATCATTTGTGATTAGATCACCTATATATATAAATGATATGAGGTCCTTATGATTAGTTCATAGATTGAGAATGATATGAGACAGTATCAGTCCACGAAGGATTAATCATTAAATATCCCTAGTCAGAGCATTGTCGAGATTGGACATCGATAAATGCTTAAAAGACTAGTATTACACTTGTGCGCGTTGTGAGGGCATAACAACATAGTTCTCATATATTTGGGTATAGGATACTCATGCAAGTGTAATATGAGGTTGTGTTTTACCGATGGCACAGGAAACAGCTTCACTCTGGATAGACCCCCTCGGAATTCCATAAGTAGTATGACTATGTATCTATGGAAGTTCGAAATCAGGGTAAGTGTATTTGGTCTTAACCTGAGACTTGCACCGCTAATACTTGCGACAATCAATATACTTTGGTTGCGGTCGTCCAGGGGCTTAACAGGTTCTGTGTACGCATATGCTGGGTATATTGAGAATCGTAGTGTGTTTGGTGTGATGTCAAGAAGGAAGTGTCACTCCAGTCATATGGAGATGATGGTCGCGTAGGATACGGTACTGGTTCTCTTAACTACTGCAGTCATCGGGATAATATGACTAGATCATAGTTATCCGATTATAGAGACTAGTTACCAGACATCCGACATGTGCTTCGTACGGAGCAGACACAATTCCAGCCCCAGGCCTAGCACGTGATCATCCGATACTGGATCGACATACGCAATACTACGTATACTACACCTGATATAGATCCTTTATTCCTGTAAGGATATTTATGGAGAATTGGGTAGGCATGACGCTTTGCTAGAAGCCAACATTGTCTTGTAAATCGGTAAAGCATAATACTAGGTACTTACGTGTTCTGATAGTTCGACGACCGAATTTCCTGCCAACATATCTGGGGATCTCATGGGTCGCTTCCCGAAGATTCACCGATGACGTATAACTCGCACTTTTAATTAATCTGGGATTAATTGGTTGAGAGAGAAAATTAATCTGGGATTAATTGCGGAGATATTTTATCTAGGATAAAATATCATTTAAAGAGAGATAACGATTAATTTGGAATTAATCGATTAATTAATATATTCGATATATTAAACGAGATTGGATTTCGAAGCGGAATTAAAATTAGAATTTAATTCGGGCGAACGAGTTAATTTAGAATTCATTCGTTAGCGATGTGAATAGTGATTTCACTAGGCATAATCATTTAATTGCGTCCCAACGGAAAATTCGTTAATTTGGAATTAGCAAACCCGAGCCGGGATTGTTTGCGAGCGCATTCGCATTTCAAATTCGAGTGCGGCACACAAGTCAAGTAAAGCGTCAAATAGCTAGTCGCATCAAAGGTCAAATCATTAGTCGCTTTGAGTGATGTGACAACTTGTCACTTGATTTGTTTGATTGATGGATTGATTGATTGATGTTGGTGGTTGGCTTTAATGGCTTGACTTTTGGAAAGAGAAAATCAATTAATTAATTTTGGAAATTGATTTGTGTATTTGATACACAAAATAGCCAACAACCATGCACTCTCCTCTCTTCCTCACTTCTCTCTCTCACGCCCATGTAGGGCATTTTTCTTCTGGTTTTGGCAGTGAACTGTCGTGAGTCAAGAAGAAAATGGGAAGCAAATGTGGAGATTTTTGTGGCAAAATTCACAAGAGCTAGCACTCCGAGAGACATACGAAGGTGATAGGGAAGTCTACCCATGAGCCGGGAATCATTTGACGAAGCTTGGAGCTTGGAACATTATCCAAAACTGAAAATGGTGGAGATAAAAAACAGTCACTGCCGTGACCAACCAGTGAGCAGAATTCGTTTTTGTTCGTCTCCGCGTCGCTCAACCGATCAATGTGAGTATTCCGCGACTTCGTTGATTTGTATTAGCACTTATTTCATGCTTGTTTAATGATCTTGGGACCTTAGCAAACACCAACACGCCCAAAATAAGACGGACAATCACCATGGCAGAAAAGCGAAGATTGGCAGTCAATAATGTCTCGTACAATGCACCGGTCATGTTACCACCTTCTGGATGGGATACGGGAGGAGAAATACTTCGGGCCAGCGACGAAAGTGAGCAGATAGGCCTTTCAGGGAAGATGATATTCCCAAAGCCACCACCACAAATGACGAAGCACATTCAGTCGTTGTATGTAAAAGTGAAGGCTATCGGGATACCTGTCACCAAAGTGTTGATCGATAATGGGGCAGCCATCAATGCAATCCCGATAAGGATGCTAGGACGTTTAGCAAAGTCAGAGGATGACCTCATCCCTACGGAAGTGGTGCTTACGAGTTTCAATGGAGGAGCGACAACGGCCAAAGGGGTCGTCCCACTAGACTTGCAAGTGGGAAGTGTTACAAAAATAGTAGTATTCTTTGTTATAGACGGGCCGACAACATATAACATGCTCCTATGATGAGATTGGATACACGGTAGTCGATGTGTTCCTTCATCTCTTTATTAGTGCTTAGTTTTCTGGAACCAGAGAGACGAAGTGGAAGTGGTACATGCCGACAATAAGCCTTTCGCTGCAGAGAAAAATTCGACCGAATACTTCATGTACAAAGGAAATTACGGGCTGACTAGAGTCTTGACTAAAAGTGAAAGTTCGACTATTGTGGCTCAAAATAACGAGCCATATCCCGCGGTCTGCTAAATGATTTGTTCGCGCAAACAAAGCCACACATTGGTCTTTGGAGAGCCAACACGCAATAATTTGAATGAAGCGCAGACAGAGTAAAGAACAAGTCGCCCTTGCGGCCACTAAGGCCAATCTAATGGCCTATGTAACGGAACAAGGAAGTGAGGTCGAAGCTCAGGCCGCGATCTCGGCCTTGAGGGATAAACTATTAGAAAACCAGACAGAAGACATGATAAGAGAGGCATGTGGGGTAGATTGTTTGCTGGAAGGAAGTCACAAGAGCGAGCGGGAGGATGAAGAATACGCTCTAAACGGACAACATAAGGCGAGCATGTCGAGGGTGCAAGATGTATTGGACGAGGTAAATCTGGGAAGCAAGGACAATAGACGTATCATTTATATCAGCAAGGAACTAGAGGCCCAGGTACGCGGAAAATTGATCCATTTATTACAAGAATACAAAGATTGTTTTGCCTGGGACTACAATGAAATGCCTGGTTTAGATAGAACGATTGTAGAGCATAGGTTTCCAATCATGCCGAGCCATAGACCACATAGACAGCCTCCACGAAGGTTTGCACCAAATGTCGTGCCCGATATTAAGAAAGAGGTTGAGCGCCTTTTAGAGGAGAAATTTATTAGGACGACCAGATATGTAGAATGGTTGTCTAATATCGTTCCGGTCATGAAAAAGAATGGAAAAATAAGAATATGCATAGACTTTAGGAATTTAAACCTAGCAACAGCCAAAGATCAATACCCCATGCCGACGGTAGATTCCTTGGTAGATTCCACGGCAGGGTATCAAGTATATTCTTTTATGGATGGATATGCGGGTTATAATCAGATCTACATCGCCGAAAACGATGTACATAAAACAACTTTTAGGTGCCCAGGTTCGTTAGGGTGTTATGAGTGGGTGGTAATGCCGTTCGGCCTAAAAAACGTTGGGGCCACTTACCAGCTGGCCATGAATTTAATCTTTCATGACATGATCGGCCAATTTGTAGAGGTCTATGTGGACGATATAATGGCTAAATCTGTAACCATGGAAGAATATTTTAGCCAATTGGCAATGGCTTTTGAGCGAATGAGAAAATTTAAACTAAAATTAAACCCTACCAAATGTGCTTTCAGGGTGTGTGCAGGAAACTTCCTAAGGTTTCTAGTACACCAACGAGGGATTGAGATCGATACTAATAAATCTTGGGCAATCACTGAAGCTAAACCTCCCCGAAATAAGAAAGAATTGCAGAGATTTTTAGGGCAAATTAATTTCTTGAGACATTTTATCTCTAATTGTGCAGGAAAAACTAAAGTGTTCTCCTCCATGTTGAGGCTAAAGGACAAGGACGAATTCGTATGGACCGAAGAACATCAAAAGGCTTTTGACAGCCTAAAGAAATATTTGTCACAGCCGCCGGTGATGGTACCCCTTGTGCCAGGACGGCCAATGAAGCTGTACATATCGGCTGAAGAACAATCTATCGCTGGGATGATCGCGCAAGACGACGATACAGACGTCGAAAGAGCCATTTATTATATTAGCAGACAATTGCTAAATTATAAATGTAATTATTCTCCAATGGAGAAATTATGCTTGGCTCTGTATTTTACATGTACTAAACTACGAGCCTACCTTAGGGCGAATATAATGTACTTAATCACTAAAGTTAATATAATAAAGTACATGTTTTCTCCTCCTATCTTGCATCAAAGAGTTGGTTTCTGGTCTTTATCACTATCAGAATTCGGTATACGACATGAGCCCCAAAAGGCTGTAAAAAATCAAGCTTTGGCAGATTTCTTAGCTGACCACCCCTGTTTGAGTACCGTCAGAGAAGTAGAATGGATTTAGATGAATGCAGTCTGAAACCATGGACGATGTATTTTGATGGGTCCAATACAACAAAATGAGCATGGATGGGGATAGTCTAAGTCAGCCCATTGGGTGAATCGTTCCGTTTCTTAATCAGGTTAAATGAATATTGCACTAACAACCAGGACGAATACGAAGCCATGATATTTGGTTTGGAAACACTCCTCAATATGAGGGTAACACACGTGTCTATTAAAGAAGACTCGTAATTAGTGATCCAACAGGTAACATGAACCTTCAAATGCCAAAGCCCATCAGTCATGGCACTATTAAATGTGGCTAAAGAATTGGTTGGTCAATTTGACCATGCAGAATTGGGACACGTTACGAGGGCAAAGAAAAAAATGGCCAACAATTTAGCCCAAGCAGCTTCCGGGTACAAGCAAGCAAACATAGATGGTATATATAGAAGCGACGAGGTGAAGCCGGTCCTGATACGACGAAAGGAGGGGACAAATGTCATGGCCGTTGAAATTGAAAAGGATGATGATTGGAGGAGCGAGATCAAATAATTTCTAAAATGACCCGAAGGTGGGAAAGATTGAAGGCTAAAGCTCAAGGCCTTGAATTATGGGGTATCATTAGATATGTTATATAAAAAACGCCAAGACGGCTTATTGTTGAAATGTGTAGGGCCATCGGAGTCCAAAACTATCATGGCCGAGATACATGAAGCTGTTTGTGGGGCTCACCAGGCCGGAATAAAGATGAGGTGGCTGATTATACGGAGCAGCTATTATTGGCCGAAGATGGGAGAATCATGCATCTCATATGCCAAATGATGTATTGCTTGTCAGAAGTATGGGCCCATTCAGAGGGCACCAGCAACTGAAATGATCCCCGTCATTAAACCATGGCCATTCATAGGATTGGCGATAAATTTGATAGGGAAAATATACCTTGCATAGAGCAAAAGGCATACTTTCATTATCGTTGCTACCGATTTTTTTACCAAATGGGTGGAAGCTATTCCGGTAGTGGAAATCTCCCAAGAGCAGATCATCAAGTTCATGAAAGAGCATATCATCCAACGATTCGGTATACCGCAAACAATAATGGTAGATCATGGCACTTCGTTAAATGGCGAGAAGGTAAAAAGCTTACTGACCGAATATGGGATCTGGTTGGTAACACTACTCCGTATTACCCTCAGTCAAACGGTCAGGCGGAATCGTCCAATAAAACCCTCAAAGGGTTAATTCAGAAGATGGTGATAGACAACGCTAGGCGATGGGACGAATGTTTGAGTCAGGCTCTATGGGCCTATAGGACGTCACCACGAACGAGTACTTCGGTCACGCTATTTCAGTTAATATATGGTCAAGAGGCCGTACTACCAGTGGAGATGAATATTCACTCTGTTAGGGTGATGTTGCAAAAGGAGTTGACGAAGGAAGATTACAACGAAGCAATGATCCATAATTTGCTAGATTTGGACAATGTTAAATGCGATGTGCTGAATCACTTAGAAGCACAAAAGAGAAAAAAAGCCAGGGAGTACAATCTCAAAGTCGTGGCTAAATCATTCAGGAAAGGCGAGTTAGTATGGAAAACTATATTGCCGATTGGCACTAAAGATCCGGCATATGGCAAGTGGTCGCCTAATTGGGAAGGCCCATTAGAGGTAAGAGACGTGTTACCGAACGAGGCCTATCATCTAAAAGATTTAAACGGGGGGGGGGGGGGGGGGTACATGCTAAGGCGATAAATGGCAAATACGTGAAAAAATATGTGCCCTCACTTTGGGAGCATGAAAATGTAATGACTTTGCAATAAAAAAAACTAAGTACAGTAGTAAAATAATACATTTCCATTAATACGAGAAGAAAACATCCTCAAAATTACAAGATCAGACGATGCAAAGTCCTATGAAGCATCATTGGCTATGGCCTGAAGACTGCCGAAAATCCCTGGGCGACTCTTTTATGGCCGAAAACGTCTCCCTCCTCAGACGCTATTCTTTTTGTACCTCCAAACCCGCTGTCTCCAAATCGGCTAGGCTTTTCTCAAAATCAATACGGGCCAGACCTTCATACTATGCCAATGATGTGTCTATATCCGTCTCTTGGGTAGCAATGGTCCTCCTCTTAGCCTTTTTTCTCATACGACTCTCCTCAACAAGGCGCTGGATGCCCTGTAGTTGTCGCTTTAGATCCAGGAGAACCAATTCCTCGGTCACCATTTCATTAGTGGTCTCCCTCAGAGCCTGTTGAAGGGCATCGAGAGAGCCGCGTAGCGTTTCTTTCTTTATCATAGCAGAGTGAAGCCCAATCCTTTGACTGTGTATGTTGCGATACCGAGAGATAAGGGCCGCTATATCGTCCTGCAGTTCTTGGAGGAAGAGCCGATCATCCACTGATATAGGTAAGGCATGGAGGGCTAATAGACAGTTTAATTTAGAGGAATTTCTGTCCAATTGGGAAATGTGTTCTGGCAGAGCGGCCTGACCAATCTCCAATGTAGTAAAAAAAACATACTGGCCGATAATTTCCCGAAGGACCTCCTGGTCCGTATTGGTACCGGTCAAGGGCGAAGAAGGCCGAAATGGAGAAGAAGACAATCGTCCAAGGTGATCCAAAATATTCTGGATCGATTGCAGTAGCGGGTCAGACGCCTGTATACAAGGAAAAAATTAGCAGATGTGAACCAAAGTCATGAATTAGAAGAAGAAAGAGAAAAAGAAAGACTTACCACCCCAGAACTAGAGCTAGATGGCCTATCCACCGATGCCTCAAACGCCTCAACTTGTGGCCGCACAAGTTCTTGCTGAAGCGAGAGATCTGAGGATGATAGATGCTGAGGGGCAAGAACTGACGGCAATGCGGCCTGATGGGGCGACGACCGATCATGCGAATGTTGTTGCAGGATGAGAGACTGCCCGAAGGGGCGATGATCATTCAGAAGCGGTATACATTTGAGCTGACGAAGCAGAAACTCAAGGTAGAGGAATCAAAGATTGGGGAGCCGAATGTGACGGCTGTTCAGGTGCAGAGAGATCTTGCATTGAAGGCACCAGAGACTCCACTCGAGGAGAGGAAGGCGGAACAACCAAGGACGACGGCTGTGAAAATGCTGAAGTCTGATGCACTGAAGATCCCAGAGATGCTGCCTGTGGCGTTGAGTGTTACGGCGCAATGGTGGGCTGAACATCTGCAAGAGAATCAGAATCGGAAGAATCAGAAATGTAAATGACCTCATTTCCTCATAAATACGACGAAGTGCGTCGTCTCTGTACATAGACCGAGCCTCCTCTAGTAATTCCAATTCGGCCAAACTATAAAGGCCATCTACGTCCCTATAACTCCCCCTAAGCCCTGCGGCAGACATCCTGTGTGCTAAGGGGTAAAGCTGTTTAAGATGACGCCAAAGAGGCCCATCCGGCCAAATAGGTTCTGGCACTTCGGCCTCGTCATCCAGGTCCTACACGATTGGTACAAGATCGTTCGAAGAGGGACGTTCAAATAAAGGATGGTTTCTCAGAATTTCCTCAACCATTGGACGCGAACGGCCAAATTCTGTATGTGGCTCCGTACCTTGGGGATTGGCTACGGACGAATCACCGGTCATGGCTGTTCCTCCCTCTTCTGGCGTTTGCCCCACGACTGGAGCCTCGGCTGCTTCATCCTCATCCGGTGGGGACTGCACAATCGGCACCTTAGCAGGTCCCACATCCTCGAAACCTTCAAGTGTAGGAGCTTCATCCCCCTGAGTTTGAGCCGTTTCGGGCATCGCAGAGGGCGGTCCAATCTTAAGCACCTGCACAAAGTACAAAGTTAGAACCTCAATTTACATCAAACTCAAAAGAAGACGGGCTTCAAACTCGTATCTTAGGACAACGTACAAGTGGCACGTCTGAATCCGAGCTACGGCTGGGGGAAGGCTGTTTCCTCTTGGCGAGCTTTATTCTCTTGGGTTTGGTCGTCTCAGTTGCCTTTTTTGACCCCGTTGGCTCAGAAGACTTTGGGGACAATGGAATAGTAGGAAATACCCTTATAGAGTGCAGAGAAAAAAATCGTTCACGGGCAGGTGGCCAGAAACGATCAAAAGAAGAATGGACCGATGTACAAGAAGCGAAAAGAGCTATGACAAAAGAAGAAAGTAAAGAACGGGTTTCCAATAAGGATTCCTCCACTTCAGGAACTGAAAAGACTTTAAAACGGTCCGACGAAGCGGAATGCATATGGAAGAAAGAAAGAGGCCATCATTGAACGAGGCCAAGCTGACGTGCGACAAAGTTGGGAGAATACACCTCCACTCCAGTCTTGCCATTGGCCCCAGTCAGAATGTCATGAATCAAGTCGCGGCTGCATAAAAACATGCGCCATATGCGAATACCTGACTCATCCTCTTATGAGAGAGGAAGATAATGAACGAATGATGGGATGTTCCCCACTGAGAAAGGGAAAAAAGAGGAAACCCGAGGGAGAGTATAGAAATATTCAAAAGCAGTGCGAGGGAAGAAAGAAGATGGCCGAAGCTGGGTAAAAAGAAGACTGACACAAAGATAATGATGATTCGAATTAATGGTGCCGAAAACAAGGAAATAAGCTCTCAACCAAAGTTGAATGAGCCACAGAGGACCAGAGGCAATGGGCGAGGCCCCCGACCGAAGTTGTTTTTAGAGCACGGCTAAGTCTCGATAAATAGCAGCTAACAAGAAGGATGTCAGGTCCAAACGACGACCATTGGCAAGGTCTGAAGAAATGGGAAGGTAGCCCGCCACAAGCTTTTGGCTAAGTGCACAAATGATGTATTTGCACAGCCAATAGTGAAAGAAGGCCGTTCGCTCCAACATCGAAACAGGACCAGCCGGTTTCGAAAATGTGCGAAGAAAAGAAGAGTATGATGAAAATAACAAAGGGTCCATTGAAGGAGGAGGGAAACAGAAGATTGTGCAAGCCGAGATGGGTGCACCCAGAGGGGCCAGCCCAATGAGAGCACCGATGTCACGAAGAGTGACAGTAAAAGGACCAACAGGGAAAATGAATACATTGTACTCAGAAGACCAAAAGAGCAAAGAAATAGGAAACATGCTGCGGTCAAAGGAGGGCAAGGCCAACGAAAGTTCGATGAAGGAAAGAAAACCATTATTATCTAGAAAGGCACGAGTATCCGCATGTAATAGCATACGTTGGAACCACGACTCGAATGCAGCGTCATGTTTGGGCCACGTGCGAATCGGGTTAGATTGAGACAAAGGAGAAATATTAATTGCCTCCGAAAACGGGAGACCAGAAGAGGAAGGAAATTATTGAGCCAGCAGGGCTGTGGAAATTGTATGGTCTTCAGTAAAAATAGAACCAATCGCACACTGGCCGTAATTCTCATCAAGAGTATGAACACCGAAAGTGCCGACGGAAGAGTTGTCGTCCAGTGCCATCTTATAATCAGCAAAAGTGGAGGAACTGGTTTTGGGAGCAGAGGAAGAAGACACCATTGATACCAGAAGATCGAGAATAAGAAAGAGTTTTGCAATGGGAGGCGAAAGTAAAGAAAGAACCATAGTGGGCTAAACCCTTATATAAACAGGCGAAAGGCTCAGCCTGTGACAGATGTCACAACCCGAATTTTCGAGGGATGGAAACGTCGGGAAAATGAAAAGAATGAAGGATCACCCCAAACATGTGTTAGAATATAATTCGCTGCAAAAGTGACGTGCTACGAAAGGAGACACAAAAGTGACGTAAAAAACGGCTCTTAAATGGGCCTCATGATGAAACGTGATGGGAAGAGTCACGCATTTATTGTAGAAGTGATGGGTTCGCATGTGACTATAACAGACGGCCCAACCAATTACAGGGTGAGAATTTCTCCCTCGGGCCTGTCACACTCTCAGCATCGGCCACTAAATTGGCCAAACCCCAATATCGACCTTCAATAGGTCGATCAAACCTCAGCATTTTAGCATCGGCCTCCACTAGATCGGCCAAGTACAGGTGTAAGCATAAACGTCCCCAAGGAAACATCGTCCAGGCTATCACCACTATTGATGCACGTGACATAAGGAAAGCAGAGTTGATGTGACAATACCACCAGACTGCTGGTCACTTTCGACAGAGTCAGGCTTGAGGCAGAGAGCCCATCAATAGGTCAGGTAACACATGAAAAACAGTGCAAATGATAGCAGTATCATGCCTTGAGAGTATTTAAAAGAAGGGGAGTTGAAGAAATAGCTTATAAGAAAAACCTTTCCCAACCGCCCGGCCAAGGGCCAACCCTACACCCCAGCTTGGTTTTCCCTAATCAAGCAAATGATTTGGCTAACGAATAAAAGGGGAAAGAACAGAAGGAGCAGAACAGAGCCGGAAAATGAGAAGATCTGCATGAAACAAAGGCCATCGGAAGCGAAAGCTTCTCTTTAATGAGGTGTGAAATGGAATGTAAAAAGGTTAGCTAATGGCCATCCACACAGTATGAGGTGTGAAATGGAATGTAACGGTGTGGATGGGCTATATCTGTTAGCGACGGCTGACCAGGGTCCTCAGTGGGGAAGGTACTGCATCCCCTGGTTGTGGATGGGTGACGCCCGTTGACAACGGCAGACTGTATTCCTCTGCGTGGAGGGTGCCGCACTCCTCGGCTTCACAGGTTCTCTGGACTGGGGGACCGGTCGAAGGACTAGTTCTAGGGCAAAAATCCACGTCTTCAAAGATTCTATGGACTGGGGATCGTCCGGGTGACTAACTCGGTTGGCGAGGGTGGTATTCCCCGCACGAGGAAAGAATGAACCTGGATAAAAGCCGAAAAATCCACCTCGATTTTCACTTCCAGTACAATCAAGGTGAATTTGTGGGACATTTGTTGGCAAAAGAAAAATTCCACCCTTGAGCGAAATCGTCATAGAACGAAGGAATAAAGGACGAAGGCAAGAAGAGCGATAAAAGGAAGAGTGATCAGATTAGAGCGAAAAGAACCCATGACGATCGAAACATTAGGACGAGAACACGTAATGCAGTTGATCCCACGACTACAGCAGTTAAATAGTTTTCCCTCCACAATCAAGCAGTTGAGACACACAGCTCAACGGTTGAAGACACGATCCAGTAGCTGCAGAGAGATACTGGAACTGCCCAAGCAGTTTGCGAGCTTAACTATAAAAGCTCACTCGTACAGAGAGAAAAACCCCGGATCAAATGAAGACTCAAACAAGCATATTTTTTATCTTTTAGTTTTTATAACTTATAGGACTGTAATTTGTGTGCTTGCGCCCCTTGGAGGTTATTCACTTAATCAAACACCCATCGCTGGGACTTTATCTCAGGAGGTTTGAACCTTACACGTTTCTCTTTCTTCTTCGCGCACAAAAATCACGCAAACAGTCACAAAGTGATTGGGATCACAAATATTAGGAATTAAATAGCGATATGCAACAGACAAGTATTCTAGTTAACGAATCTCATAATTCTCATACCCACAAGAACAATCATGTTACATGACCATGCAAAAATAAACATAAATGAAAGTAAATAAAGCACAATCATAATATTAAAGAGATTAAGGGAACACGATATACCTCTCAGTTATCTCCAATCACAAACTGAGAGTTTTGTGATTCGCCTTGATAGTTTCTTCTTTAATAACCAACTAGATGATCACAAAACTATATGACCTCTAATGAAGTCCACATATCAGCAAGACCTACAAATATGATTCTTAAAAAACAAGCAATGGATAACCTATCGTTTGAATGATGTTATTGTTGGGGCAAATGCAGCGGAAGCGCGTCGGCGAGTGAATTGACTTTAAAATATTTTTAATCCAGATAAATTAAGCGATATCATACACCTCTAATTTATCTGTATTTCGCCCTAATAACTCATTATTATCAAATATTGGAAGTGATTACGCATAAACTCATGATAAAATTTTTTCGGAAACACTATTTGTGGTTACACGTTAACGGATTTACTAGATCGCCGAACTGGGTGACTGGGAAAACCGAACAACCAGATAAGCTATGGAACTGACCAGCTCACTGCTGCAGTGATCCTTTTCACTATAGTAGTGGCTGATTATTGTAATTTTAATAAATTACCATTTTTCCCATAGTGAGATTTTTGCTGAAAATTTCCAAAATATTTCCGGAATAATTTCAAAAATCTGAGATTTTTCTACATATCATCTACACTACACCGCAATAATAGTCTGAGTACTGTATCAATGGCCAAATAATCGTAATTTTAGTAAATTATGATTTTGTCCCTAATGCGATATTTAAGGAAAATTCCCAAAACGCTTCTGGAACAATTCCAAAAATTCCGTTATACAGATCCAAATTCATCAACAACATCTCAATTTCACAAATTAGGCTATATTTAATTAATTACATAATTAATCAAATTAATCACCTAATTAGTTCCAAATCATGAAAATCCAAATCCCGAATTACCAATTGAGAGTCAACCACCATAAAAATACTCAAGAATAATTTTAGGTCACCAAGGAGTGGCTTAAGAAACTTTAGAATGAAATTTGGTGTCCTACCCCTTAATTATGCCTAATTACACTAATTAACATTTTACACATGCATAAGGCTACCCTATTAGGGTTTCTAAAAATCAATTAACACCAAAACATGAAAGAACCCTAATTATATCAAATATAAACACTTGAAAATATAAAGAAACAAATTTCAAACCAACTAAAATTGGAAATTACCTTAATTTCTCCAATTCTACATTTGGTTGCTTCCAATTGTTCTTCCTCATTCTCTAATTTTGGTGGATAAAAGAAACCTTAATTTTTTAACGCTAAAATCAACACTTTGAGCTTCTCCTAGCCAAAACCTAAATAAAATAATTTTTTCATCTGTAATTATCTTGGCCGAAAATTCATTTTACACATGCATCAAGGGTACCTTATTAAGGTTTCTAAATACCAGTTAACACCAAACACATGAAAGAACCTTAATTATATAGAATATAAACACTTGGAAATATAAATAAATAAATTTCAAATAATTAAAATTGGAAATTACCTTAATATCTCCAATTCTACCTTTGGTTGTTTCCAATTATTCTTCCTCACTCTCTAATTCTAGTGGATAAAAAAACCTTAATTTTTGAACCCTAAAATCAACATTTTGAGCTTCTCCTAGCCAAAACCTAAATAAAATATTTTTTTCATTCGTAATTATCTTGGCTGAAAATTCCATTTATAAAGGGAAAAGAATTTTGGTCATTTTGACAATTATAAATACATGACCAAAATTTTACAAAATTTCCAAAGATTATCTTATAAGCTTTAATTAAATAAGGAATATTCCATAACAAATAATTATTAAATTAATTAACTTTTAATTAATTAAATAATTATTTATTTGACAATGGTAAAAATTCAATTAAACCTAATATATATCTAATCAAATTGTGTATCATATACATATGGACATTAGATATAAAAATACACCGGCATGTGTAACATTATGAATAATCCATATTATTCGTAATTAATTGCCCTAATTCTATATGAGTATACTTGTAATATCTCGAATTTTTAGAATATTTCAAGAAGGTTCTCAGATCGAAGTTGAGGTCTTGGAATGAGATGATAGTGGAGAATAAGAGTTTAAGGATAGAAAAATAGATCGAAATATCCTAAAGTGGAGTTTCATTGCATTGGAAAGTGCGTGATTTGGAGAACCGGTTACACAAATTTTATATATTTTTCTGTATAAGGAAGTTTTATTATTTTGGCTATAAATATAGCAAATGAACTCCGATGGAGTTGAATTTCAAACTATTATACTCGTTTTCCGAGACGAACAACTTTCGTGTTAAATAATTTTTAAAATTTGCATCAGAAGAGCCTCAAAAATATGAATTTTCTGAATGAGTACAATGTGAGAGAGCTAAATGCAATTTTCATGAGGACATGAATGTGATTTCCAGAAAAGTTAGTAAATAAACCCATAAGTTTTCAAAAATTGCGAAATGACCAAAATGATCAAAACTCACACACTCGACACCCCTAAATACGCGTGAGAGAGTGATCTCGATGACCGACCATGCGGCCACGCTGGCCGATGCGACGTCACCGGATGGTGTACTCGGCAGTCGTGCATCCGTTGATGGCCGACGATGACCATGAGGAGGCCAAAAATGACAGAGAAATGAGGAAGAATGCACAGTCTTATCCATTTTGATCCTGACTCATCACTTCAATCCACATGCCAAGCCACCCACCAAATCGAAGCTCGTGGAACATACTACAAGTGGTGATAATTTGTCGACTGACACTCGATTTCACGTAAAAAGAAATAAGAACGAACAATGAACAATGATACACACAAACCTGGGTAATCCGATTCGAATTCCGTCGATTCCTACGTGTTTTTGGGAGCGTTAATAGTCTGTTGGTGCCCTCGAAAGTTTGGTAAGACATCCCGATAGAAAATCATTAATTTGACGTAATTATAATGTGTTCCGATGCTTTCAGTAGATTCGTGGAGTATTGTATTGCTATGTATTGAGTTAATTGAGCTAAAATGTGTTGAATATGTGTTGTTGGTAGAATCTGAGTGAAATCATAATGGATTAGATCGATCCGGTAGGTTATGAAAATTTCTTGTAGATTCTGGTTTTGCGGATTTCGATACCCCTATAAATATAGCGATATCTATGAGTTAATTATGATGATATAATGATATTTAGTTGATTCTGGAAAGTTCTTGAATGTTTATGATCATTCCGTAGCGTTTTTGGAAACTTTTCGGAAGATTTTCTGAAAATGCGTAATTCGGGGATTTAAGCTATCTGGTTATATTAGAATGGTATATAATGATGTATTAAGAGTATTATAATTATTTTGGGAGAAACAAAAAAGATTCGAAAGGTTCTGGATCAGTTCGCAACTGACACACTTACAAAGTGGTTCTTTACTCTCAAGTATAAGAGTGTCAAAATAATAAAATAACTCCGTAATTTCAGGGTCGATCCACATGTAATAGATTTAGTAGAATAAAATAACAATACAAGAATAAAATAAAAAGACTGAATTGATTGAAGTAATTGACAATTTTAAATTATACTACAATAATAAAATAAAATACTAGGGTTAGTGGATTCACTCTTGATATTTCAAATATAAAAATAATTATATTTTTTATTCATATCAATTGTTATAATTTTCCAATTAATTTATTTAATGATTAAATACATAATTAAACAAGCTACTACATAAATAATGATGATCAAGTAGAATCTGTGTCAGTCCATATAGATCCAATGACTGTCTACAGAAAGTCAAGACTCCAACATAATCAATAAATGTAAATATTAAATAAACATGAAATAAAATAAATTATGGGATTCAAGCATAATATGTGTCAGTCAATATACATCCACAACGACAAATCCAATGACAGTCTATAGAGATTAAAGACTTTCACATAAATGAGAAATAATAAAAATAAAAATATTAATTGGGAAATAACACAATCCATATTTATTACATAAGTAAAAATTATTTATATTTTTGAACCAAAAGTGTCACTTTTTTGCCCCAATTGGATGAAAATTAGCTACTTCTAATTTGAATAAAAACACACATAATTTTTATTAATAAAATAAAAAGAAATTACAATAAAGAAAATAAAATAATACACATAAGTGTTAAGACTCCATAAATTCTCAAGAAAGACTTGTGGAATTCTGGCTAAGAGAAAAATAGAGGATGCTCAGCCTCCTCAATAAAAGCAAATTGTTCAAAACCAAATTAAAACTCTTTTGTTGTTTTTCTTATCATTTGCTATCATTTGGCAAAAAATGTTAACAATTGAGTGTGACATATTTCATTTTTTAAATAATTATAATCTGGTGTGGCCGGTTTTATGATAATTTTATCCAATAGCGAATCAGAAATGATTAATATTTTTATCTCATATTCGAACTCAATTTTCATGCTTCTTTGGGCTTATGGGACTTCGAAATCTAGATTTCATATCCACTTGCCCATTGAGCATTCAAATCAGTATTTTGCCAATACAAGAAATAAAAATCACAATAAAAATAGATAAAATAAAAATTCAATTATTATTTCACAAATATGCTTAGTTTAGAGGATTAATGAAATTATAAATATAAAATGATTAATGTTTCTTTTATTAAATGTATATTTTTTTAATGTTCATCACACCCAACCAGCTTATTACCAGTCCATAGTAATTTAAGCGAAACTTAAAAGACAGATTCTTATCCAAGTTAGTAATTATTTCATTTATTTCTAAATTATCAAATAAGCAAATCCTCATATACTTTTTACCATTATTCCATACACACACGGGACGAAGTATTAATCAATTCATTGTGCTCATAATATTCTTAGGTCTTGTTGAAGAAATAATAATATTTTGTCCTAAAGTTATATTAGAGTTCACACTCTTTTGGCTATGGTAGTTTATTTTTATATGTATAAATATAGTTTTTTTTAATAATACATCCTAAACCTTTGTAACGAGCTTTGAGTCAGTGACTCCCAAACCAGTTGGCTTTATGGTACTAGGTGTTAAGACATCCCTACAAACTTAATTGCTCGGATCTCAGATGTCAAAAAAATATATGATTTTCTTCAGCTTTCTCTTTAACCCATGTAATGACCTTTGGGCCAATGACTCCCATACAAGTTGGCCTTAGTGCACTAAGTGTTAAGACACCCCTACAAACTTATTTGTTCGAGTTAGAGAGGTTACAAAAATGAAACTCATTCACCTTTCTTTTTAACCAACTCAAGCTCTACCGTTTAACGTGAATAATCACTGCTTGCTGAGACAAGATGTTAGGTTACTAAGTAAAAGCTTGATTATTATTATTATTATTATTATTATTATTTTAAAACCAACTCAAGTTATACCATTTTATGTGAACGATCACTGTTTACTGAGGTAAGATTCCCGGTTACTAAGTAAAAGCTTACTTAGTTTTTTTTTTTAATTATAAAACACGATTTCCATTGCATTTAGGTGTTATCTCCAATAAACTAGAGAACTGAATATTACAAAATTTTCACTTACAACTCACGA
>SKCR01049414.1:0-38494 GCA_019454045.1 Zanthoxylum bungeanum
TATCAATATGATGTGTTTATGAAATTATATGCATGTCGTTATTCCAGTTTATTTTTATGCATGCGAACTTAGATATAGGTTATATACAGACCTAGATATGGGCTTTATTTTCATGCATGTGAACTTAAAAGTAGAATACTCTTGGAAATATATATTACGTAGATCCGATTAAATTATTGCACAAATCATTTCATTACAAGTGGCATAAGTAAGAGACCATTCCGAACCCAACAGTTTGAGGTCTTCCCTTGCGAGGGGTGAGTGCGGCCTTAAATCATTTTTCCGGTTCACACCGGGTGGCGACTCCATTTTTATTTCTCCAGTGTAGTCCCCAGTGGGCTACTCCGTACTCCCAACCGGGCCACGAGCCTGGAACAGCGTCGCCGATTTCTATGTCCTACAAGCATGAACTATATAATTTGAATTGTTGTTATTGG
Organism: Zanthoxylum bungeanum; assembly: GCA_019454045.1. NCBI lineage: Eukaryota > Viridiplantae > Streptophyta > Magnoliopsida > Sapindales > Rutaceae > Zanthoxylum > Zanthoxylum bungeanum. Next base: position 438 of record SKCR01049414.1, read on the forward strand.
ATGACAATAGGAAGACATAATTTTTTAACAAGATAGTGGACAGTGCGAAGAGAGGGGTGCCCAAGACGTTTATGCCACCCATCAAGCGAGGTCCGTTCATGCACATTAGCAACCATTTTTTAGGGAAGAGACATTATGGATTCCGGAAAGATGTAGACGCCATTATCACATTCCCCGCAAAGAAGAATCGTCCATGTGTTTTTGTCCTTCACAAAGAAATGAAAAGGGTAAAATTCAACAAGAACATTATTTTGCTTGGTAAAATGATGAACGGATATTAAATTTTTGAAGATACTAGGAACACAAAGAGTATCACTTAAAATAAAAGTGAGTTTGGGTGAGCGTATATTCAGAGAACCAATATGTGAAACCATCAAACCTGAGCCATCACTAAGAGTGACTTCATCAGTACCATCATATTCCGAGTGAATTGATAAATTTGCAAGATCACCCGTTATGTTGTGAGAGGCTGCCGAGTCCATAAGCCAAGGCTTGGTGGGTCCAGTAGAGGATGTGACGCAGTTGGCAGTGAAGTCATTGGGCTGTAATTCAGGACAATGCTTGGCGATATAGCCCATGCGTTCACAATACTGACAGCGAGGGATATAACGCCTCTGATTATTGTGGGGCTTACTGGGCCCATTGCTGGAGCAGCGGCCGTCACATTGGGGACCATTCTATTGGCGAGCTGGGCTTTGACGTCGGTGCCAGGTACTCGATAGGGTTGTTTTGAGGAGTCAATCTCAGAAGAAGAGTGCCATTTGGTCGTGTAATTTACTGTTATTATCATCCACTGAGTAGCAGTTTTCATTCGACGAAGATAAGATTCGTGGCCAACCAGAAGGTCATGCAATTCTTCAAAGACCAGTGACTTCTCACGGGCTTGAATGGACGCATAAATTTCCTTGAAGTCAGACCCTAACCCATTCAAGACATAGATAGTTAGGTCGTCATCTGAAAGGGGATGATCAATGATGGCGATTTCATCTGCCAAGGTTTTCACAACATGGAGATAATTTGTTATTGATTGGTTGCCGCACTGGATTAAGGTGAGATCCTCCTTTAGCTGCATAGCACGACTGCGAGAGCGGCTACAGTAGAGGTTTTGAATTTTTTTTCTAAGCATCATGAGAGGTTTTTGCCGTAGCAATGAGAAGGGTAATTGACACAGATATGGAGGCGAGAATGGCACTCAAAATAAGCTTAGCTTGTCGGACCCAGTGTGTCTTTCGGAGCTTATCAGTAGCGGTACTGGTGGAAGTGGGGCAGAGAAGAGTGTATTCGACATAGTCGATTAAATCGTAACCAATGAGAAGTGCTTCGAATTGAGCGCGTTGTTGAGGAAATGTGGATGGAGTTAGTTTTTCATTGATTTGGGCAGTAATGTTCAGGGAGATAAGTTGGAGATCTGCTGCAGAAGAGGGTTGGGTGGTGAGGGAAAAGTTTGGTTGATGATCAGAGGAGGAAGACATGGATGAGACTTGGATCGTTGGCTCGTTAAAGGCTGGCTCTCCTGATACCATATAAAGAAATGGGATTACTAGAATATTAGTGAAATGACTTTTCCTCACACATAATTAACAGTATAGAGGCTAAATTGTATACACAATTGGTGGGAGTTATTTTTGACAATATATACCAGTTTTGCCAAGTATTATATGGCTATTACAAAATTGATTTGGCTGAATAATTTGGCTTGATTCTAGGCTAAATATGCTCTGTCAATCTTGTCTTGAAATCTTGCAATTATGGCCTAAGTTCATGCAATCTGCCGTTATAATTTCAACTATTTCCCATAAGATTAGTGCTCTCTGGTAACATGGCTTTGGGTCATGTATCGTTGGTTCCTCTAGATGAAGAAATAGAGAAAAAAATGAATGATAAATTTTTTTATCTTTTGTATATTTAAAAATTATAATTTAATAATTTCCCACTTTTCAAATAAAAAAATTATAATTTTAAATAGAAAAAAAATAAAAATTATCCTCCATTTATTCCCTCTTTATTCACTTATCTTTGAATATATATATACACACACTTCCTTTTTCCCCCCTTATTATGTGATCAATATGTTGTAGGTAGTTGCATCAAAGGTGGCTTAAAGCTATAAATGAACTCTCAAGTAAAGCGGTTATTTAAAAGAACCAACAAATTTCTTTTGTGATAGACAGTTATTAAAACTTAAAAGGAATTGATCCAACAAAAGCCCTTCTAGTTAACATGATTTATTTATTATTCCTTTGACTCTTGTATATTTAATTTTTAGTATAATGAGGATTACAATTTATTCATATTCTACATGAAATTAAAGAAGAAAAATAACTTGTAACGAACATTTAGCAGCTTTAGAAGGAATGTTGTATATTATTATTTTTTCTCTTGAGATTACAATGATACAATGGTTGAGTGAAAGCTAGGGTCGGGTTCCGACCTTTATAATATTGTCTTTTTTATATTTTTTGAAAAAAAAAACATTTTTTTTATTCTAATACTAAAAAAAAATAAAAAATTTAGATGTTTTTAGTGGAATTTTGAATTGAATCTTAAATATTTAATTATAAAATTATGTATTTAGAAATTTAATTAAAAATATTTGTTAATATTTATACCCGGGCCAAAATTTGCTATCCCTAATCTATAGATATAGACTCTCTAATTTGAGATCTGATACGCTTCCGGTTCCGATTCGGAATTGAACCGTGACCGGACTTTCTAATTTCTCTCTTAATTTCTTTTCTATTTTTTCCCCATAATATTAGTTTACAATTTTACTTTCACAAGACATATGAGTAGGCTCGAATCCTCGAACTCAATAATAAGTAAAGATGTGACAACTGCTAGACCAAAAAGTGGTTGTCAAAAATTTTAAACTCCAATATAACTTTGATAGACACTATTTACATTGGACATTTGTATGCAGACTTAAACTGAAAACTCAACTTACTAATGTTGTTTTAAAGATCTCAAACAAGATTAGATATTGATTAATTAATACATATACATTTTGAAAGTATATAAATATATCTTATGGTAGGAGATTATGAGCTGAAGATGACACAAAATTAAAGTGAAAATGAGAATAATTATCAGTGTAGGAGACGTTGTCTATCATATAACAATACAATAATAATTAGGAGGTTTAGCCTACAATAAATATTAACAATAAAATAAAATAATAAGACACAAATTTAAAGTGATCTAACCTTTTTTTTTTTTTTTTTTTTTTTTAGGGAAATATTCACGGGCAAATGTAGAAAGACTTCACTATAATGGAAAGAATTTTACAAATTCTCTCTAAACACAAGGAATGAATAATCTCACTCTCTCTTAAAATAAGAAATTACAACTCTCTCACAAATACTTAAGAAGAAATAATATTTTTCTCTCTTAGAATACATAGGATTTGGTTGAGAATGGAATGAAAAAAATAATGAAATAAAACATCTATTTATAAGCATGAGATTCACTATGCAAATAGTAAATTTTAATTTTTTATTATTTTCTTTTTATGTGTGTGGGACCCACCCACATAATTAATATATTTTATTATTTAATTATTGTATATTTCAGTGTAATAATTAACAATTCTCCCACTTGGAAACTTGATTGAGAACCAATCAGTTTCCACACCATTCGTTCTGTTTTTCCGTCTTCAAGCTGCTTACGTTTTTGCTAAACCATAAGAGGATCTACAACATACAAACTTGTATGTATTGATATGCTTGGTCATTATGTCTGCAAGGTTCTTATTGGTGTGTACCTTCAACAAGTTCACAATGCATTCTTCCACTACTTCACGAACAAAGTGGTATTGTACCCCTATATGATTTGTTCTTGAATAAAAGATTGGATTCTTTACAATATATAAAGCACTCTGACTGTCAAAAAATAATGAAATCATTTATTGTTTGTGCCCGAACTCCTCCAGTAACCTTTGAAACCAACTAGCTTCCTTACATGCTTGTGTAACTGTCATATATTCAGCTTCTGTTGTAGACAAAACCACAACACTATAATGCAGCATTTGAGGTTCCCTTGATATATTTAAGGATCCTCTTAACAACATTCTGATGCTCTTTATCAGGATTCGCCATTAAATAACTAAATGCTCTCATTACTTGTGCAATGTCTGGTCTTGTACAAATCATGACATACATTAAGCTTCTCACAGCTGATGAATACGATACTCGAGACATCTCATTCCTCTCAGCTTCATTACTAAGACACATAAATGAGGATAACTTGAAATTAACATGGAGTGAGGTAGAAATTGGCTTACAATCTTCCATATCGAACCGTCGTAAGATTTTCTTCAAGTAATTTTTCTAAGGAAGTCAAATCTTCATGTTATTTCTATCTTGGTGCATTTGCATCCATAGAATCTTGTTTGCTGGTTCCAGATCCTTCATGTCAAACTCCCTAGCTAACTGTGCCTTTAATTCTTGGATGTGATCTTTGTTAGGTTCTGCTACTAATATATTGTCCACATACAATAGAAAAATAATAAAGTCATTATTTCCAAACCTCTTGTAATATGTACAATGGTCTGAACTAAGTCTGTTATACCCAAGGTAAATAATGAAGAAATCATATCTCTTATACTAATATTTCGGCGTCTATTTAAGACCATATAGAGATTTGTTCAACCTGAAAACCAAGTTCTCTTTGCCTATTTCAGTAAATCCTTCTTGTTGGAGCATATAAATTTTTTCCTCAAGTTCTCCATTAAGAAATATAATTTTTACATCCAACTGTTCCAAATGTAGGTCAAAAATAGCACACATAGTCAGGACTACTCTGACTGTTGTAAGTCGAACCGTCGGAGAAAATATCTCGTTGAAGTCGATCCATTCTTTCTGAGCATACAACTCCACTTGATCATTGCTATCTCGCTTGATCTTGTAGACCCATTTATTACCAATGGATTTTCTTCCACGTGGTAATGGTACTGGTTCCCATGTATTGTTTCTGTGTAAAACTTCTATTTTTTCTTGTATTGCTGTTATCCACAAAGATGTATTTACGTCATTTGTAGCTTCATGAAAAGTTAATGGCTCTTCATCCTCTGTTAGAAGTCAATGTGCAATGTTACTCTCTGTAACATACTCTGAGTGCCAACCTGGAGGTCTTCTCTCTCGAGTTGATTGACGAACTTCAGAAGCTTCAGGTTCAAGGTTACTGTTCACATAGACTATTCATATATACAGTATAGTACTATTCGCGTATATGTATTACTCACATATACGATACTATTCATGGTGAAATAGTAAAAGTCAGTTTAAGTGAGAAGCTGATTGTCATCAGAAACATAGTAAGAAAGTTTGAAATTGAGAAGTTCAACGGGAATAACTTTTCCCTATGTAAATTTAAAATAAAGCAATTGGACGCAGATTTAACGTGGTAAAACCCTCAATATGAGGGAAACATTTACGAGCAAACGTAGAAGGATTTCACTATAGTTGAAAGAATTTTACAACTTCTCTCTAAACACAAGAAGTGAACAATTCCACACTCTCTTAGAAAATGAGAATTACAACTCTCTCACAAACTCTTAAGATTTAAGAGTTTGTGAAAGAGCTGTAATTTTCCTATTTTAAGAGTGTGTGGGATTATTCACTCCTTATGTTTAGAGAGAAGTTGTAAAATTCTTTCCACTATAATGAAATCCTTCTACGTTTGCTTGTGGATGTTTCCCTCAAATTGAGAGTTTTACCATGTTAAATCTGTCTCTCATTCTTTATTTTATTATTAATATTTATGATAGGTCAAACCTTCTAATTATTGTTGTGTTGTTATATGGTAGGTTAAACCTTCTAATTATTTATGTATTGTTATATGGCAGGCAACACCTCATGAATTAATAATTATTCTCAATTTGACTTTACATGCGTGCCTGCTTCAGCACACGATCCCCAAACATCTTATACCCTTTATGATGTCATGCATGTCTAATATCTCAATAAATTTCTATGTATATTTAGACTTTATTTCGTATTATGGTGTTGGGGCGTTTAACCCACAAATGCCATGGAATAAAAGCTAAAATTCCCCAACCTCTTTGCTTTAATATATTGTAATTCTAATGTGAATGTGGTTATATCCAAAGATAGTCTTTAAAACATTATTATTATTATTATTATTATTATTATTATTATTATTATTATTATTATTATTATTATTATTATTTTATCAAATTGACGAAGTCGCTGCCCAATGAAATCTAAATAATGTGGTGTCTATTTTTGGTTCGTTATGCACACATGCTTAATATTATTAATCATGCAATATGTCACCAATTTAAGATTTAACATATCATCTACAAACTTAAATTCATATCAAATCAAGTAGAAAAATTCATAATAAAACATATCCACACATTACTTAGAGGTTACATCAATTCAAAGTTCTTTAAATACTTATATAAATATTGAATCTGAATTAGATATTAAACTGATCTTTTTATTTATTTATTTATTATGAATAATTTGTTTGGTACGTCGTAATTGAATAATGATTAAATACAACTGAATTTTAATGTTATATTACTATTAAAATATGTGTGGTAAAAATTCATGAAAAAAATAACTTAATATTGAATCGAAATTCATAAATACTACCTAGATTTTGTTTCATCATATCAAGATCAACCGTCGAGATTTTGAAGTCTGCAAGTGGGGTCTTCAATGACTAATATCTGTTGGGAAAATCATGAAGCCAACTTTGATTAACCGTGTGGGTCCATCCAAAAGTAAAAAAATTATTGAAAAGAAAAAGAATAATAATAAAATGGTATTTGCTCTTCTCATTGCCTCTTGAATCTTTAGGTGGATCGTCAATTCAATCTCAAATCATATAATAAAATTACTTTTGGTGGGTTCTTTGGAATCCCAAGTGGTCGTTACCCTAAAGTTAAAGCCCTAACCAAGTTTGTACTATAATGTTATTATATTTGTGATAATATTCCATCTAAATGTGTCTTTATTTTATAATGATAGTGATTTAATAGAGGTTTTTTTTTAAATCGTTGAAAATTCTACCGCCAAATCATTCTTTTCGGGCTTAAGCGGAGCATGTAAAATTCCCGACTGTCTTAGATTCTTATAAGAAACGTACTCCCTGAATTCAAACCCAAAACCTCAATGTGAGATTATGAACCCTACACCACCAACCACACCCTTAATAAATGTTGCATTTGAAGAGACTTTGGGATTATTGATTAATGGGGCCTTTATGATCCAACTACCAACTTGCATGATCATGTGTGATTTCTTGTTCTTTTGGATATGAAGATATGAATTTAACTTCTTTTTTGGGGGGCCTATGGATAAGAATTATATTAATAGTTTATTAATATATACCCTAATCTTCTCTAGAATAATTATACACAAAATATGTTACACAAGAGATCTACTTAGATACTTGTTGGAAATCTTACTGTCAAACCATCTCTTCCGTATTTAAGCGGAGCAGGTAAAACCCCGATTGTTCCAGGTATTTACAAGAAACACACTCTCTAGATTCGAACCCAGGATCTCAATGTGAGATTCTGAACCCTACACCACCAAGACACGTCCATTGGAGACCTACTCAAATACTTATAAAGGGCAGCTTTCAATTTTCCAATCTACTTCATATTAGGGCTGGAAAATCGATTAGATATTAGTTGAATCGAAACTGAACATAGCCTAATTTTAAATTTCAATTAGATTCAATTTAATTTTTTAAACCGAATTAGATTTGATTTCAACTGGCTGACCAAAGAGTTTATTTTGGGTGTTATATTTAACATGGAACAAAAGAAGGCATGTGATTTAGTTTTGCATGAAGAATGTTCATATTTCAAAAAGACCTGTATTTTGGTTTTGAATATGAAAAACTACTTTAGTGTTAAGTTAATTTCCAACAAAGGATCATGTAAATTATTAAGTTAAAAATCAAACTAAAATATATAAAAATAATACAGATTTTAATATAATATTATTAACTTAATAAAATGAGAAATTCCTTATTATAATGGAACTCTATTAGAAATGTGAACATGTAATTTTGTACTGTCAACTATTCTGGTATTAGCCATATTCTTTATTAAAAATTAATTGACATTTTGTATTCTTTTTTAATCAAAGAACGCAAATAATTTATGCCTGGTTTAGCCAGTGTTGACTTTATGTTGAAGTAAAAAGTGTATAAAAATTTAAAGTGAATTAGTGAGAGAATTTTAACTAAGAGAAATGATACGGAGACAATATAGAAATTAAATGGGGATAAAAATATAATTATAAATAAAGGATGGTTAATTTATTGATTTAAGATGTTATATGTTGATTCGGTTATTGTACTACGTTAACACATAGTAAGGGCAAATATTACTTAAAAAAAATTATCATATACGTCTTAAAATTAGATTCTCCATTTCAAATTCCCCAACAAATATCATTCTCCATATTTACAATAAAATCCGATAATAAGGTAAACTTAACTTTTTTTCTACATAATTTGTGTTAATCATGGGCAATGGGCATCCCACGTTATAATTATCATTTTAAAAAAGAGACTTAACTAGATAAACACATTTTATTTTAGTTTAATTATATTTATATTGGAGGAAAAAAAAACTCCGTATTTGGGTTATTCCTAGGGATGTTTGCGGATAAAAATCCATAATTTTTGAGATATTTACATCCGCGTATGCAATTGAAACCTCAAATTCACAACCTATTCATATTCGCTAAAATTTTCAGGATCAGTATTTACATCCGTCCATCAATGTGAATATCTGTATCCATTCGAAAATCCACAAAATCAAAAAAATTAAAATTATACTAATGGATATAAGATATCTGATACCATTGGTTTATTTAATACAAGTTTAATAATTCAATACCAATTATTTAACGCATTTTTGAAGATCAATTTCAATACAATTAGTACATATAATGTTATAATTAACACAATAATAATAATTCAAAAATAATATTAAAATCAATTTCAACATAAATAAATTATACAATCACATCTTTAATTAGTTATTAGGTGGAAATTTAATACCGATATCTTCAATCTTCCAATAATTAATATCTAATTTCATATTCTCAATTTTTCCACTATTCATTAAAAAATGAAAAAAGAGGACGAAGAAGATGATGTTTGTCTCTTGGGATCTTGGGAGAGGATCCATGTCTAAAGCTAAAGCTCAAGAGAGTGACACAAATTCATTATTTTATTTCGGTGGGTTTCATATTTATCTTTCTCTTTTTACTATATATTTATTAATTATATTGACGAGAAAAAAAATCTATTTTTAATTATTTAGATACATATCTTGAATCTATTTTAGTTAATGTGATTCTTTTGGTGTCACTATTATATGGATAATGTGATCCTACCAATTAATAAGTACATAACATATGAATATGTGATGCATATATTAAATATAATTATAATTTATTTAATTATTTTTTATTATTTTAACAGACGTGATCAAATATTATTAGATTATTACATATATGACGATATCACCGTTATATAATAGAATTTTTCAGATACGTCAGGTGATTTTATAACACCTGGGTCTAGAGCTAACCAGATTAGAAGTGATTAACGAGAATAACAAAGGTCAATGGCAAAGATTAGGATTATTAACAAACTGGATTTGTTGGGTGTGATTTGATTATGAGATGTGAGAGGCATCATTCTTTCAACAGCAAATTTGATTAAATTATTGGGCCCACACGGTTTTGTGTTTTATAATTATGTGAAGAATAATTTATAGATTTTGAGAAACAAATATTACAGATTTATGATATGGACTGCTAAGCTAAAGTCACATGGCAGACAGGCCGGTATTAGTATTTTTGGGATCTAAGGTCGTTTTTATATTTTGAATTTTTTTGATCATAATATAATATTATAATATAAAAAATTTAGTGTCCTTGTCCGTTAGATTTTTGGAAGCAATAATAAAAAAATATTTAGGGATCATAGGCGCCCGATGAGTGGTTAATATACACATATTCCCCGTTCATTTATCTTAATATTTTGTGGGTGATATCGAGCTTTATGAGCGAATTGATGTATTTTGGGTGTATTTTTACAGGTAAAAATAATATCACGACTCAATGGATTCAACGAGGGATGAAAATGACAAAATCCGGAGCAAATTCGGGGTTTATTTTGGAGTGAAATGCTCGTCCCGAAGCGCGTCGAGACGCTCGCAAATTGAAAATTGAGGCAAAGAGCAATTTAATGCGAGCGTCGCGACGTTGCCTATTGAGCATCGCGACGCCCGCCAATTGAAGAACATGAAGTCTGTCACGACAAGGCCAATACAGCCCCAGTTCGCCTTGTATCCAATTTTTAAGTAGGAAACACTTCATGAACCTCCTATATAAGCACAAGTTCGTCCCAAAACCTAGAGAAAAATCTTATAACATATTTTGGAGCCTCCAGAGCATAGAAGAATGCCTAAAGCAATGCAAAAATGAATGCTTCAACTGGTGTTGGAGTTTGAAGGCGAAGGCTGTAACGAGAGTTCTTTCTTCCATTTTCTCTATAGTTTATCTTTTATAAGTCTTTGTTTTGTATCTAAAACGATTAGCATATTTTTATTGATTATTATGAGTAGGTAATTCATTAAATCTAGAGTTAATGGATCACGAACATGTTTAATTAATTTAATTGTATATTTTTATTCCATTGGGTTTGTTATTTATTATTCATTATTCCATGTGCTTTGAATGCTTATTTTATTTGTTTGGCCGACAATAGAATAGTTTTGGTAAACCCTTAGGAACTCAACGGAGGAAATTTGGATTAGTCATAGGAATAATAGCACGTGATCTAGTTCCCTTGAATAGATTTCCTTACAGGATAGACATATACATGTCGGGCATGCGCAGCCAGTATTAGGACCGACCTTGATGAATTCGGTTTAATTTAATTAACATAAATATATAATTAATTGATTTATTCTAAATATATTCACCTGACCATCGAAAAATATTTGTTAATAATTTAGTATTCTATGTTAATAATTAGTAACAACAATTCATTTGAATGAAAAATACATGAGCATATTGTTTGCATGCTTAAGTGAATTTCAACATTTGATTCTTCTCGTGCATAAAGTTTAAACTCCAATTTTTTTTTATCTATTTAATCATTTAATTAAAATCATTAAATCAAATTATCTTCTCAGTAGTTTAGTTTAAGTTAAGTAGGTTAGTCTTGATATTAATAAAATATTATTAAGTCAATGTACGTACGATATCCGACTAATAGTCATTGTAATACTTGAGCGATACGTGCACTTGCGTGCTTCACGGTCAAGTTTTTGGCGCCGTTGTCATGGACTTATTTTATTTTTCATTATTAATATTAGGACAACACTGTACTTGTTTAACTAAATACCCCTCCATTTTTCTTTTTTATCTTTCCTTTTGTTTTTCTTTTATTTCATGTGATCGAAGTAATTGAGTACTATTGGGTAATGGAAGCATTAAGAGTTATAAGAGGTGATGTTACACCCCATGTCGGTGAGACACAGTCCGATTTTCTAAGGCCTGTTGTCTTGGGCAACAACTATCAATGGATGTTAGAGAGAAGTAACGCGATATATGTTCAAGCTTTTCAGAGCACAATGTGGGGGTAACCACCCTAGTGATTATTACACGTTTAACTACAATCCAGGACGGCAAAACCATTAGAATTTTACATGGCATAATAATGAAGGTCCTACATATCCCACTGAACCATTATATCCCTTGTACCCATCGTAAGCTCAAGAATTCCTTAAGAACCAAAACCATCATTGAAGGACTTGCTTATGCAGATAACCAATCTGAACGAGGAAATCACGAAGAATATTACTAGATTGGAAGTAATGGTACAAAGTCAGACGACACCCTTGAACATGGAATTTGGAAACCTGAGCCAAATTCCACAATGAGCTTTCCAAAGTAACACATAAGACAACCCAATGAGAGAAGGGAAATTTTTTGGCAATGTCATCCCAGTTTTCCATGAGGAAGCACAAATGGATGAGCCACTAATAACCTCCACACCAACAAAGCAAGATGATGGGGTCAGAATAGACATATTAAATGATGCTAGGCCTGGGCATCGGATAGGATCGGGTCAGATTTGATCTGATAATATCGGATCAAATCGAATCGGATCTGACTTCCGAATCTGATCAAATCGTGTTTGGTTGATTCGTCGAATTTCGGATCAGATAAATTTGATAACTATCGGATCGAATCGGATTTTATCTGATTTGATAACGAATCTGAATCCGATAGAGAATCATATTTGATAACGAATTCGAATACGATAGAAAATTCAACTTGATAATAAATCCGATAGTAGATTCGATTCGATAATAAATCCGATTCGATAACGGATCCGATTCGAAAAATTGATCTGAAAATTTATAAATTCATATCAATTTTATCGAATCAGATCCGATAACTTAAAATTCAAATCATTTTTATCAAATCGAATATGTTATCGAATCGGATCCGTTATCAAATTGAATCCACTATCGAATTCATTATCAAATCGGATGCTCTATCGAATTCGGATCTATTATCAAATCAAATTTATCCGATTTGTTAAGATTTCAAATCGGATCGAATAAATCTGATTCGATTCGATAGTTATCGGATCAAATCCGATCGATTCGATAAGGACTCAAAATCCGATCGAACCAAACAAGTCCACTCTTATCGAATCGAATCAGATTCGGATTCGGTCCGATCCGATCCGATCCGATCTGAATATGATAGTGCCCACCCCTAAATGATGTCATTCAATATGCATCCAATTTTCACTCTCAAACTAATAATCTTGAAGCTTGTATTGTGCAGATGTTTGATGAAGAGCTAAACGAAGAAATTCAAAAGTATATATATAAGAAAGTGGTGGAACATGGAGTTAGACAAGAGCATTTGTGTGAGCTTATTGAAAATCTCATGATGCAGGGGGACACATCGCACCATGAGAAAGCTAACCTCATTGATATCGCCCATAATCTTGCCAAAATGACACAATCATTCAAAGTCAAGTATCATACGAGACCTCCTGACAGTCTATCATTCCTTTCAAGACCCCATATAGTTAAAAGGTTGAAGAATGTTGCATGGGTACTGTGTGGAAAATAATTCTATTTACCACCTCATTTTTTAAGAGACGCTTGAACAATAGTGCACATGACATTGTCCTATCTAAGACATCCAAAGCCACATTGAAGCCTCATTGAAGGAATATCTTCATAGACTGTCTGGTTGAAGACGTTAAACTTGGCGCCAGCGGAGAGGCAACTCTCGCGTTTAATTTTTGTTTCCTTTACTTTAGTTTTTTTATTGTGTGTTATTTGCGTGTTTATTAGTTTGCGTGTGTATTTATGCAAGTTCTAACACAACTCATACACTCTGCGCAACCAAAGTCTGACCAGCATGAGCCTGATCAACTCCATGCACGATAGTGTTGTTCCTCACTTTTTTTCCTTTAAGCTTATTTTACATTGAGGACAATGCAAAATTTAAGTTTGGGGGTGCGCGTGCATGTTAGTGTTAGTTCCTACTATTTATTAAAAAAATCAAAAAAATCAAAAAAAAAACTTTAAAAAATTAGCTTCTAGGTAGTGAAACATAAGTTTAATGATGAATTTTTTTGCTTTAAAATGAAATCTTAGAAAATGATAAGTATCCAATTGACTTTTATCCGATGCCTTGAGTATGTGATTTAGGTTAGACTCGTAAGTACTTAAAATGATGAGTTTGTTTGCTTTAGAATGAAATCTTTGGAAACGATAAGTGTCCAATTGACTTTTATCTGATGCATTGAGTAAGTGATTTAGGTTAGACTCATAAACACTTAAGAGTATATTTCTAACAGTAAGAGCCTAGGTAGTTGACAAAATGACTAGTTGAGAAAATTATTTGAAGATGAATGACAGTTTGCCTAGATATTTGTCTTTGTTTGTAATTTTTTATGATATATAGTATGGCTAGAGCAAAAGAAAAAGAAAAGTCTTTTGGAAAAAAATGAAAAAAAAAATATTTTTTAAAAAAAGAAGATAAACCACCTATAACCAATAAATGTGAAGCTACTTATGGGCTAGTGTTAGAACCACAATGAGAAAAAATGATACCTTAAAGGGTATGTGAGTCAAAAGATAAATAAAATGAGAAGCCATACCATATCGAGCTTAACAGGCAAATACATAGCACTTTTGAGATATTTAGGTTGATTATACCCATTGGATCCCAATTTTTAGGCAAAATCACCTAGTTGACTTACTTAGGAATTCAGCTGTGACCGAACCTCTACACACAATCACTATGAGTCTTGCTTAAATAATTTATTTAAGAATTTGGATTTGAGTTATGTTGGGTACTTTGAAGGTTCTTGGGTTTCGTTATTGGGCATTCTTTGAGAACGATATTATGTGTAACTCTCAGAATATTTTTGTTTAATTAGTTAGTTTTAATTTTATTTTTGTATTTTTGTCTGACTGCATGTTTGTGTTAAATAACGTTTGTGGGTATCATCACTATAAGCCCTCACGAGAATATAACACGTCCATTAGGGTCGTCTAGGGGTTTAAAGGTTTGTTGTATATGTTAAATGCAATCGTGATCCCTACGAAATTGGCTTAGGTTATTATTATTTTTTGCTCGAGGACAAGAAAAATATTAAATTTGGGGGTGTGATGAGCGATTAATACACACATATTTCCCGCCTTTTTATCTTAATATTTTGTGGGTGGTATCGAGCTTTATGAGCTAATTGATGTGTTTTGGGTGCTTTTTTACATGTCAAAATAATATCACGACTTAATAGATTCAACTAGGGATGAAAATGAAAAAATACGGAGCAAATCAGGGTTTATTTTAGTGTGAAAACGCACGTCCCGAATCGCGAAGCGTGTCGAGATCTAGTTCCCTTGAATAGATTTCATTGCATGATAGACATATACATGTCAGGCATGTGTAGCCTGTATTAGGACCTGACCTTAATGAATTCGGTTTAATTTAATTAAAATAGACATATAGTTAATTGATTTATTCTGAATATATTCATTTGACCATCGAAAGAGGCTTGTGAATAATTTAGTGTTTTAGGTTAATAATTAGTAACAACTCATTTGAATGAAAAGTACATGAGTCTATTGTTTGCATGCTTAAGTGAAATTACAACCCTATGTTCTCGTGCATGAAGTTTAAGCTCCAAAATTATTATTTGTTATCTATTTAATCCTTCAATTAAAATCATTAAATCAAATTCTCTTCTTAGTTTAGTTTAAGTTAAGTAGGTTAATTTTGATATTAATAAAATAAATATTAAGTTCATGTGGGTGAGATATTTTATTAAATCGCAATCTACGCCCTGTCCGTTTAGTCCCAGTGTCGGCCTTGATGGCAGAGCAAGCTGGTATTAATTCACTAAAATGTCATTTTTTACATATTATGTGTTTTTAGATATTAAAATTACTGAAAATGCAACTCGGGATTTCCTGATTTGTTTTTGAAATAATAATTGTCCCAATTTTTACAATAATCGGTGAGCACGAAGAAGTGCATTCACGGCTAGTGAAGCTAAATACACAAGATGGAAATGGACCAGACCCACTTGCTTGGGCTTTTTCTTAAAAAAGGCCCGAAGTTCACATGGGTATTACTATAGCACCCCCATCTATTATCTGATATACACACCATCACATGATGACCAACAGTGTTAGGTACCACTATTTCAAGAGTCGCGTCACCTCACTTGATCGGTAGCACCCTTTGAATAAAGATTTTTTTTTTTCGGTTTAAAGATTGGAATTTTTTGATATTTTATTGAATTTTTTTAAAAAAAAAATCATTGGAAACCCTGCCATCAAACCACACAATTCGGGCTTAAGCAAAACAAAGCAAGTAAATTCTCCGATTGTCCCAAACTCTTACAAGAAACGCAATCCATGAATTCAAACTCAGGACCTGAATGTCATATCCTGAACTCTACACCACCAAATCACGCTGCTTGGGGACAATAACAAAAAAATAAAGAAATATATGTGGTTAAAAATTTGACAATCCTTTATTCATAAACTAAAAAAAAGAATCACTTAAATATTGAGTTCCTAAATGTTACCTGATAAGAATCCAACAAGCATTATTAGTATTTGTTACAACCATCATTAATCAATTAATGGTTTTGGTGTAACCATCATTAACCACTCAATTAGTGTCAACCACTCCACTAATTATGTTGAGTAAGAAGGGAAGTCATTGTCTAAAAATTGAGCTCTCATTTGTGAGTTCTTGCATCCCAAAATATTAAGCTCCATGTTAAGAGAGCTTAGAGAGTGAAGTGTGAGGTTTTTGTAACAAAGTTTGTAATATTTATAAAGTCTATTCAAGCAGTAATAGAAAGATAATTTTCCTCATAAACATTCTTTAGTAGTCAGAGAATCACAACAAGTGGTATCAGAGCTTTGGTTATACATTGGGGTCGTAAAATCGAAAAATGGAATTCGATTCGAAAAATTCAGGTTTCGGGAAAGTTGTCATCAATCAAATTTGAGCATACCATCGGCTTGTTCACATCGAGACAAGCACGGTGGTATTTTCCGATGATCGAACGAAGGTCCATGAAGCCTGCACGCCCCGAGCAGCAACTGTCCACGAGCCCTTACGCGCGTCACGCGCAGCCAGAGGTTGAAGATGCAGACGTGTCTTCCACGTCAGTGCCACATCAGCGAACAATCAGCACCGAGTCAGTAGCCACATCATCACTGAGACATCAGACACGTCATCACCGCGTCAGCACAAAGGTCCAGTCAGCCGCCACGTCATTGGACACGTGTCTGTCACGTCATCAGCCACGTCAGAAGATACGTCGTTTGCCATGTCAACAACAGGTCCAGTCAGCAGCCACGACACCTGCCACGTCAGCATACCCGGTAAATGTCATTGAGCCCCATAAAGTCTTTGAAATTTATATTTTATCCCTAGAAGATTTAGAAATTTACAAATCGACTCATGAGTCAGATTTACAAATCCATCATTTTCGACCATTTTGGAAGGAACGGTGACCTCCGATTCGTGAAAATCAGCCCCCGCTTTTTTTTTCCTATTTTCATTTTAAAATTTAAACTTAAAATGGAAATGGAAGATTCATCTTCTGGTGTAATGATCAAGCGGACATCAACCAATTACTTCCTCTGGAGGTCTCAGATGATAGACTATTTGCATTGCAAATATTTGTTCGAATTAATCGACGTGAAGAGAGTGAGACCAGATTCTATTAAAGATGGTGACTGGAATAAACTCAATAATAGAATTTTGGGTCAGATTAGGCAATGGATCAGCCACATTGACTTCCATCATGTAGCACAAGACACAAATACTTACGAAATGTGGATAAAACTGGAAGACAAGTTCCAGGCCAAGACAGCTCAGAAAAAAGCCTTAATAATAAGGCGTTTGGTGAACCTGAAGCTACAGAGTTGAAATTCGGTTGTAGAACACACCACTGAGTTCCAAAGCCTGGTGAACCAATTGTCTGCAGTAGACATGCAACTGAGCGATGAAGTTCAAGCTCTATTACTACTCTATTCTATTCCTGATAGTTGTGAGACATTGGTGGTTACTCTCAGCAATTCAGCTCCAAGAGGCAAACTTACAATGCCTATGGTAAAATATATCTTGTTAAATGAGGAGGATAAGAAAAGACGTGGGTACAGATCAAATACAAACCCTTATCACGGAGAATCGATGAAGACAACAAGGTACAAATCGAGGTTGGAGGAGAGGTAGAAGCAAAAGTAGAGGCAAATCTACAGACGACAGAAAATCTACTTAGACCCGGCCACGGTTCTGGTTCCAACTGGTTTTGGTTCCGGTTTGGTTGGGGTTCCACCCCCAACCGAACCGGTTGGAATGCTGGAATCGAGGGTTCCAACCGGAACCGTAGGGTTCCAACAGGAACCCTCCCAACGACTACTAGACGGCTCTCTGCCCCCTAAATTAAAAAAAAAACTAACGGCTATTAAAAAAAAATTGTAATATATAATTCCTAATATACCCCCTAATAACGGTAATAAAACGGTTATATTTATGGGCATTTTCGGTATCAAAAAAATTCTAAAATTCTATAAATATGGGTCATTTTTCATTATTTCAACACACCAATTTCTCAACTCTATCAATTCATACAATTCTCTTATTCTCAATTAGTTATTATCATTCTCAATTTTCTTATTATTCTTACTTATTTCTTAAACAAAAAATGGCAAGCTCATCTAAGAACATAATGTCAAATATGTCAACCCAAGAGAGCGGCCCTAGTGTCGGTTCACAATCACGGAGAAGAGAAGTTAAGTCTCGTTTCTTAGATGTTTTCAAAATTCATTTTCATTTAGACCAAGACGATGAAAGTTCAAGAGCAGTTTACAACCATTGTGAGGTTTCCTACAAATTTTCTGGTGGATACGGCAATATGATAAAGCACCTGGAAAGACATCATGCAGTTGAACTTGGACTTGATACGACGCAAACTCAAATGGCCAGGTGTAGGACACAGATGTTGGACGACGCTGTTTCGGGCTCGCGGCCTGGTCGGGAGTACGGAGTAGCCCGCGGGGGACTAAACTGGAGAAATAACATGAAGTCGCCACCCGGTGTGAACCGGGAAAATAATTTAAGGTCGCACTCACCCCTCTCAAGGGAATACCTCAAACCGTTGGGTTCGAAATGATCCCTTACTTATGCCACTTGTAATGATATGATTTGTGCAATAACCTAACCAAGCCTAAGCAACATATTTCCAAGAATATTCTACTTCTAAGTTCACATGCATGAAAGTAATCATCATAACAGCAAACATACGATATCACACAACAATCTCATGAACATGTTGAATCATCAAACACGAAAAATAAATAACAACCTAAACATAAACATAAAGAAACACCTATTGCGAAAGGAGATAACAAGATCATGCATAGAGGAATAACATACTAATGGCTAAATCATGCTTGAGAAACAAGTAATATCCTAACGACCTAGTCATGCTTGAACACAATCTTGCGAACACATCAAATGGATGAATGCGGAAATACAAATGGATGATAACAGCAAAAATAACAATAATGGAATGGCATGGTTAATTACATAATGCAAGAGAAATCACCCAAGAAGCAACCATGCATGAAATGTGATGAAAATGACTCAGTTCAGTGTATGCACGTTCGCGTTCGTGTAGCGTTCGTAAACGCGTTCGAACGGTAAACAGAAGGTTCGCGTTCGTATAGCGTTTGAGAACGCGTTCAAACGGGACAAGACCTGATGAAACAAAATGCATGTGTGTTCGAGTAGCGTTCGTAAACGCGTTCGAACGGGACAGGACCTGATGCATGATAGATGACGCAACACATATATAGATAAGCAAATCCACAATGTAGGACCCCGTGTGCCCGATTGAACTCATTCCCATTACATCGGGTGTACCTCATCCGGCGCGGCAAAATATCATGGTAAAGGTAGCCTTGAATCCACCCTAGTTAGCCCATGCGCACAAGAATGCAATGCATGCGTAAATAAAGCAACGATATGCAAATGGTAAATGACATAATAAAAGGCGCGTCAAAACATCGTGGTAAAGGTAGCCTTCAGGCATTTCCCTCGAATATAGGACCTTTAATCCACCATAGTTAGCCAATGCGCATTATGTTACCGTGCATATAAAATAAAGACAACAATAATATAGGACCTCGTATGCTCGATTAAACATATCTCACATTCAATCAAACATACTCCGTCCGACGCGGTAAAGTATTGTCGTAAAGGTAGCCTTTTAAACTTTCCTTCCCTCAATAGAGAACCTTTAGACCAACATACTAAGCCCATGCGCACTACATCATCAATACACAAACAAATAACGTGCAGAAAGTAAAGGGCGAAATATAAAATGCGGATAATAAACAATCAAGATAAAATGAAGCGAGATATGTGCCGTTTGCTCAAATGGTACGTGGAGTTGTATCCCAAGTACAGACCGCACTACCGTTCATTCGGATTCGACTACGGAATTTACGTCTGAGTTTCCATCCTATATACCGCAAGAGATGACACATTTCTCATTCATTCAAGGGTCACAACACACATCCATAAGAGACTCTCATGTGAAGAAAATAAATAAAACAATTAAGAGATGAATAAAAATGAATAATAGAAGTGTCATCAGGTCTAACCTCTTAGGTCGTCTCTCGAAAGTGTGTTACACGGCCGTCGGAAGGGTGGATGCTCCGCAACTCCTCCGGTTCACTGGTCCACTGCTCTCGTTCGTTGCCTCGCGATTCTGGGTCGTCATTTCCTCTATTTTGTTACGTCTCCGCTGTATTCTGGTCACAGTATTGGCTTACTGGTTTTCGGTAAATAAGGGACTGTTTTTGGGTGTTTGGGCTGCTGTTTAGGGGTGTATTTTCGGTCACTGCAGTGCAGTTTCAGGGGTGATTTTCAGAGAATGGAGGGCTGCGATTTGGGGACTGTTTCGGTGATGTAAAGAGGAGTGTTTTCGGTGATGGTGGAGTAGGGTAGGAGAGAAAATTATTTGTTTTCTTCTTGCTTCTTTTTTATCTGGGCGTGTGTGAACTAGGTAGGCAAGGGTGCTAATGCTTTGCAGAATTTCTTGTGATTTGTATGTATGTGCTTCGGTGTGAAAGGTTGGTTTAGGCTTCTTTTTATAGACAAAGGCTAGGGTTTCTAAGGTTTGAATAGGAATGGATCAAGTAATTATGAGGGGGGAATATTTTGGTTAGTGTCACACAAGGAAAAAATATATTTAATTGGGGACATGATTTGGCTAGATTGGGAATGTGATATATTTGATTTGTTTATTTAGGTATGTGAATTATTTAGATTGAGATGTGATTTATTTAATTTAGGAAGGATATTATTTTAATTTGTGACATGTTTTAAATGTTTTAATTATTTTTGGGTGGGTTTTGGTGGGCTAAATGGGCTTGGGCGTGAGGCTAGCAACAAAACCAGAAGTACCGACACCGTTCGAACGCCGATTCGAACGCTGCACGAACGCATGCAATCTGTTTGACGTTCGAACGTGTTCACGAACGCAGCACGAACGAAAGCAGTGAACATATGAATTGAATCCAATGACATACTTATTCTGAATTTCCTCTTCCGACATTCGTTTCCCGTGACTTCCGCAACCTAAAGAGTAGTGCCTCCGTACGAGACTCATAATCAGGACTTATATGTAAAAATGCAGTGCCTACACCAGGTACGCATCATCTAGTAGATGTACGGGTGCGTAGATTTAGATTTATTAAATATTCTGATGCAAAAAAATAGAGAAAAATTTACGAAATTAACTTGTATGACACATATTTCTTTAAGCTTTGGTGAAAAACTTCATTTTACTAATTACGTGCATAATGCTTTAAATCCTGCTGCATGTAGAATGACTCGAAACACAACAAAAGGTCATATTTTTAAATTATACAAAGATGATAAATTATTTTAAATGAAATATTTAAAGATATTAAATGTCGTATTTCTATATGTTCTGATATTTGGAGTGACCATTGACGAAACACACTCATACATGGGTGTGACTTGTCATTGGATTGATGCATCATTTACCATGCAAAAAAGACTTATTGCATTTAGAGTTTTGATGACCAACATACTGCATAATATTTATAGAATGATGAATGTAATTTTTGATGAATATGATTTAGTAGATAAAATTTTGACAATTGGATTTGATAATGCATCTGCAAATACTGCATCCATAAATGATTTAAAAGAAATATGTCAACCAAATTTAGGGGGTCGGTTTTTTTATATTCGTTGCACATGTCATGTCCTTAACTTATGTGTTCAAGATGGTCTGCAAAAATTATCACTTTTCATTGATCCTATTAAGACGACACTTAATTATATTTGGTAATATTCTCAAGTTAGGAGAGAATGGGCCAAATTTTGTAAAATAAATGGTATTAAACCGATTAATTCCAACACGTTGGAATTCAACTTATTTTCTTTTATGTCAAACATTACAATACAAAGATGCATTATGTAGTTTTTTTCTCAACATGTTCAAAATATCACATTTTTCCTAATCAATGGGATATATGTGAAAAACATTTAGAAATTTTAAAAAAATTTAATGATGCTACTTTAATTTTTAACGGAGTTTATTATCCTACAACACTTTTATTTCTTCTTGAAAGTTTGAATATTGTTGGTACTCTCGATGAACATCTTGAAAGTAACGATCCTAATGATATTGTTTTATTAGAAGCCATTACTATTATGAAGGTAAAATGATT
Organism: Zanthoxylum bungeanum; assembly: GCA_019454045.1. NCBI lineage: Eukaryota > Viridiplantae > Streptophyta > Magnoliopsida > Sapindales > Rutaceae > Zanthoxylum > Zanthoxylum bungeanum. The sequence goes on from SKCR01049414.1 coordinate 22,783, forward strand.
GAATTATTTTAGAGAAATTCATTTACTTTATCTTATTGCTGCAGTTTTTGATCCTATATTTAAATTAGAAGGTTTGAATAGTGCTTTACAAGCTTATTATGGTTATTTAGGAATATTAGATGATATTGATATTACAAGAATAATAGTGAGATTAAGAAATGATTTAATTGAGTTATTTAATGATTATATTGTAAGATATAACTTAGGAACATTAGGTGAATCTAGTAGTAGCGAACCAGTAATTCAAACAAGACTTAGCGCATAGGATCATTGGTTACTGCAATGAAATAAAAATGCTAGGGATACGACAACTAATAACCCCGAATTAGATAATTATTTATCTACAAATTTCGAGTTTCCTGAAAGTTAAGTTAGTAAAAATTTTAAAATCCTTGAATGGTAGAACCGACATCAAAATATATATCATGTTTTATCAATTATTGCTAAAGAGATATTGACATCACTTATTTCCACCGTTGCGGTTGAGCAAGCCTTCAGCTTGGGAGGCAATATATTGGAAGCTATACGATCTTCATTACATCCAAGCACTCTAGAAGCAACACTTGTGTGGATGATTGGACTCGAGCTGATCTGAGACAACAAGAAGATGTCCCCGATGATTTTGAAGACTTGTTCGATAATGCATCTGCAACAACAAGTGCAAGCGGAACCGGAGCTGAATGATCAACTGATAATGATGATTGATATTATAAAATTTTAAATTTCCAAGGAGAAATATCTTAAAATTTTAATGGAACTACGTGATTTTGATTCCTCTCACTCCTGGATGATACGTAGGCAACTTAATTTTTTTAAAATTTAAGTTAAAGCTCTTTAAATTAATAATTTTATTTATTTATTAAATTAATCTAATTTATTTAAAAATTATTTCGAATTTTTTATATAATTTTTTTAAAAAAAAGGTTCGAACTGAAACCGAACGGTTTTTGGTTCACGGTTCTGGTTTCCACTTAAGTGTGGAATCGGGAACCGGCTGGTTCGGTTCGGTTCCGAACCGGAATCGAACCGCCGGCCAGGTCTAAACCTACTTACAAGTGTTACCATTGTGGTATAGAATGCCACTTAAAGAATAATTGCCGAAAGCTGTAACGAGAGCAGGGTCAAGGCAATTCCCAGCCGAAGAAGAATGATGTGAAGACACTAATAGTTGCCTCGGGAGATGTAACTATCTGGTCCATCTAGAAATAGACATGTCTTCACACCGCAACTCAAGATATTGAGTGGGTGGTAGATACTGCAGCATCCTACCACGTTACTCCTCACAGGGACTTCTTCACAACATACAAAGCAAAAGACTTTGGAGCAGTGAAGATGAGAAATATCAGTTCTTCTAAGATAGAGTTGGTGAAATTTAATTGCAGACAAATGTAGGGTATACAATAACCCTGAAGGAGGTGAGACATGTTCCAGAACATCGGCTCAATCCACTCTCAGGTATAGTCCTTGACAAACAAGGTTATGCTAGCCACTTTAGCAATGACACATGGAGGATGATAAAAGGTGCATGATCGTTGCCCGAGGACATATTTGTGGCACATTATACAAGACTCATGTGACAATATGTGCAGAAAGCCTCAATGTAGCTGAACAGAAAGCTTCTCAAAATCTGTGGCACCAGAGACTCGGTCACATGAGTGAAAGATTGTTGTCTACCTTGACAAATAAGGATCTAATCATTGTTTCCAAGAATATTGCACTAGATTCTTGCAATCACTGTTCATTCGGTAAGCAACATAAAGTCTCTTTTAATTTCTCATTTAAGAGAATATCAGAGTTGCTCGGTCTGGTGCACTCTGATATTTGTGGTCCATTGGAGGTCAATTCACTAGGCCATGGGTGAGCAATATCGGTTTCGGTTTCGGTTTCGGTTCCGCTTGGAACCGGAACCTACCCGAAAAAAATTGGTTCCTAACTAAGTGAAACCAGAACCTACCCAATTAAATAGGGTACCATATTAATCGGTTCCTCGTGGAACCGAAACCTACTCAATTAATAGAGCAACCTATTAATCGGTTCCAATTTGGTTCCGGCCCGGTTCTGATTTTCCCTATTTATTTTTTATTGTCAAACTTTGAAAATATAATTATTTCTCACACTTGAATATTACATAATATTATTGACAATTGTCCATACAGAAATAAAATAATAAATAAAACTGCATATTGCATAATATTTTTGACTCAATACATAATATTCTTACAGGAAGTGTCTATGTTTTAAATTGGGTTTTAATTTGGGTTATGAATTGGGTTTAATTGAGTTTTAAAATTGATTATGAATATGGTTTAAATTGGGCTTAATGTGGGTTATGAACTTGGGTTTAAATTGAGTTTTAAAACTGGTTATGAAATTGGGTTTTAATTTGGTTTCCGAAATTGGTTCTAAATTCGGTACCCAAAACAGGTTCCGATTCTGGTTCCGAAATTTGGTTCCCAAAATAGGTTCCGGTTCCGATCCCAAAATTCGGTTCCGATTCTGACCATTTTGGAACTGGCATCAGGTCCGATTAAAATCGATTCCTTCAATTTGGAATCGGACCGAATCGGTTACAACCGATTCCGGTTCCAAACCCGAAAAATGGTTTCGGTCCAAGCGGTTTCGGGTAGAACCGAAATCGTTGCTCAGCCCTACACTAGGCGGTAAAAAATACTTTCTGACTTTCATTGATGATGCTTCTCGAAGGTATGTGTATTTTCTGAAAACAAATGATCTGGTCCTAGATTATTTCAAACTGTTCCATGTTATGGTCGAGCGTGAGACATGAAAGAAACTGAAGTGCCCTCCGCACAGATAATGGAGGCGAGTACACTTCCAGAGAGTTCAATACCTATTGCAGAAGTCACGACATTCGACATGAAAAGACTGTTCCACGCACCCCACAACATAATGGTGTTGCCGAAAGAATGAATCACACCATTATGGAGAAAGCCATAAGCATGATCAGCATGACTAAACTGCCAAAGCTATTTTAGGGAGAAGTTGTTCGTGCCGTCTGCTACCTGATTAACATATCACCATATATACCGTTGAACTTTGAAATTCTGGAAAAAGTGTGGTTTGGTAAGAATCCATCATATTCTCATCTTAGAATATTCGGCTGTTTAGCCTTTACACACGTATCCAAGGAGCTCAGGCAGAAACTCGATGCAAGGACTACTCAATGCATCTTCATAGGCTATGGAGACGAGGAATTTGGATACATGTTATGGGACCCGAAGGAAAAGAAGGTCATCAAAAGCAGATATGTAGTGTTTCTTAAAGACCGAACAATAGAAGACATTGAAAAGCCCAATATGTCTTCCAATTCCAGTACCGATAAAACTGATGCAAATATAGACACAACCCCAACACAAACACGAGTGGCCACAGATAATGATGAGGTGCATGATATGCCAGAACCAGTACCAGATGAGAAAGGTGGCGTTGAGCAGGGGGAGCTGTAACTCACTCCATCAGAGGCTACTGGATCATCCACATATCTGGATGACAACAGACCTCCAGAAACTAGTGAACCTCCAGTACGAAGATCTAAGCGAGGTCGGATTCTATCAACCAAATACTCGGGATCTGAATATATTCTGCTTACTGACGATGGGGTAGAAACTTTCAAAAAAGTTGTATTTTATAAAGATAAAGAAAATGATTGCATGCAATGCATGATGAAATAGAATATTTGCAGAAAAATAATACTTATGAGATAGTCAAGCTCCCGCATGGTATGAAGGCATTGAAGAAAAATAGGTGTTTAAGCTGAAGAAAGATGACACATCAAAATGTGGTGAAATATAAAGCCCGGTTAGTAGTCAAGGGGTTCTTATAGCAAAAAAATAAAGAATCAACTTTGATGAAATCTTTTCATCATTTGTAAAAATTACTTCAATCCGAGTTATCCTAGAATTGGTAGCCAGTTTGAACTTAGAGCTTGAACAGATGGATGTTAAGACAATATTTCTTCATGGTGATCTAAATGAAGAAATCTACATGAAGCAGCCAGAAGGTTTCAAGGTTTCAGGAAAATAGAAGATTGTTTGCAAGCTGAAGAATAACTTGTACGACCTCAAGCAAGCACTAAGGCAGTAGTACAAGAAGTTTGACTCATGAAGTTTGACTCATTCATAGTGGGTTAAGGTTACAAAAAGAACTGCAACAGATCAATGTGTATACATTCAAAGGTTTCCATATGGAAATTTTGGAAATTCGTTACTCTTTTACTATGTGTAGACGACATGTTGATCGTTGGACAAGAAGCAGCGGAGATCAACCAGCTGAATGAGGAACTATCTAAGTTTTTCGACATAAAAGACTTAGGACCAGATCAACAGATTTTGGGAATAGAGATAGATCTTGACAGACAGAAAAAAAAGGTTGTGGCTTTCACAGATTTATATTGAACAGATAATCAGGAGATTCGATATACAGATTGCCAAATTTGTCAACATTCCGCTAGCCCACCATTTCAAACTGAGCAAGAGTTCGTCTCTCTCATCCAAGAAAGAGATAGATGAGATATCATCAATGTCATATTCTTCAGTAGTTGGAAGCCTAATGTATGTTATGGTATGTATCAGGCTAGATATTGCTCACGCAGTGAGTGTAGTGAGTTGTTTTCTTTCTAACCCATGAAAAAGCATTGGGAGATAGTTAAATGGATTCTTAGGTACCTCAAGGGTACATAAAAGTTACATTTATGCAATGTTTAAAAATACGTGACGGCGCCTCGAGGCGGCCGGCCATTGAGGCGCGAGGAGGATCGCCTCGAGGCGGCGAGGCAGGCGCCTCAATCCGAAAATCGGAAAAATATTTAAAATCATAATATCAGAATAATAAAACATTTAATCCAAAATGCATTCATTTCTTCATAATTCATAATTGTTTCAAAAAACTATTAATAACTAATCCCTAATAATCTATCATTTGTGTCTAGCGGCATGAAGCTTGGGTCAAAATCTCTCTCATCATCATATGTGTCATCCTCCCAAAGAACCTCTTTCACTTGTATTGTCTTCATCCACTAATTGTGGAGCTTTTTCCTTTTCCCTAACAATAACATAAAGTCGTATTATTTTAATTTGTTTTATATAAATTTTTATTATTTGTAATATTAACTTACTTTGGTCTCTGCTCATTTTTTGTGCAGATGCTCTACTTCCACTCGGTTGTTCAATGGAAGTATTCTCCACAAGCTTTCTCCGGCCACCCATTCATCATCAGAAGGCAACTCATCCTCATCAAAGGATCATCATCCGATTGAAATGAATATATTTTTCTTGTATTTTTGCTTCAATCGCATATTGTATATTAATGTACCTAATGAGTTCAATTTCTCGGTGGATAATCTATTTCTCTTCTTTATATGATGAATCTACAAAATATTTATTCAAATATCATAAGTTCACCGAAAAAATTGTATTCACAAGTTATTAATTATTATTAAATCATACCATATTAAATGTATTCCAGTTGCGTTCACACCCCGAGGATGAGCATGTTAGACTTAAAATATTTATTGCTAAAGACTGCAGTTGAGGAGTTGCATCGCTGTATGCTCTCCACCAGTCAGCTATAATAAAAATATAAATTGAATATACACTTTTCAAATTCATATAATCTTATAGTGAATAATAACACAAAGTGATAATTCACATACCAATACTACGATTGAAGACGGTGTTTAGCAATACTGAACCAAATAATCCTAACTTATTTAGAAAGGTATCCGCTTGTAATATCTGCCGCATATTGATCTTCAGGATTTGGAAACAGTTTGGCCTGCATAAAATAAACCCATGCCTAATCTCCGGATGCTTGGAAGGAGGATTGTCTGCATATTGGATATGAGGATTCAAAAATAGGTATCCGCATGCAATTGGCTGTGCAACTGAGACTCTCACATATCATCAATTATTTTCCATATCTCCTTGTATGCACCAGCCTCATTTCCCAAATTTTTTGATATCTCATCGTTTGCTTTATCCATGGCACCATATAAAAATCCCATACAATGAAATTTTTCGCCATCTGTCATCCTCAACAGATGAACTAGAGGTTTGGTTGTTTTCAAAGCATAAGCAACACAAATCCAAAACCTATCACTCAAAATTATTTTTTTCGCATCTTTCCCTTCTGACTTCTTGGAGAAAGTAATATCATCCCACTCTTTTGAAGTAAACATTTGCTGCAAGGGTCGCTTCAAACCATACATACTTTCTAATGTTAAGAATGCAGTTGCAAACCTTGTCGGAGCGGGGCGAACTAAATCTTTCTTTGTGAAACTTCTCATTAAAGCCAACACCGCTTCATGATTATATATGAAATTATTAACCTGTTAAATGACATTAACAATTACGAATTTATGATGTGAACTAAGGAGATATTTAATAAAATATGTAAGTTTACATTTTTCGCTTTTAACAAGGCATTTTTATGTTGAGGTAGCTTTCCAATATCTTCAAGCATTAAATCAATACAATGCGCCGCACACGCCGTCCACCACAATCGTTTCCTCTTTTCCATTAAAAGTTCATCTGCTTTCTTATAATTGGATGCATTATCTGTAATCACTTGAATCACAATGTCTTCACCTACTTCTTCAACAACATCATCAAGCATGTTGAACAATAAATTCGCATCATTCACTACATCACTAACATCCACAGATTTAAGAAAAATAGTCCCAAATGGATTGTTCACAAGGAAGTTTACCAATTGTCTTCCTCTCATATCCTTCCACCCATCTGACATAATGCTCACCTCTGTTTGGCTCCATGTTTTCTTTACTTCATCAACTTCTCTCGTATTTTCTAATTCATTTTTCAGTATAGTTGTTGATAACTCATATGTTGTCGGTGGTTTCAGTCCACAGCCAAAATTTCCAATTGATCTCACCATATTGGCAAATGATGGACTACCAGCAACATTGAAAGCAATGTCATTCTCATAAAAAAACCTACCAATATCTTGTATTATCTGATCACGAAGATCTTGAACACTTCCTTGGAAGGGCGTATCGGATTGTCCTTCAATTCCCCCTCTTCAATATTCACCACAAATCTATCCATTAGCCCTCTAACGGTTCTCTTGATTTATTTACTCCCCTGTGAACTACCAAAAGATGAACGGTGTAAAGAGGCACCTTCATCAATTCTTTCTTCTCGATAAAGTTGTGCAACCTATTTTGTATCTTATTTTTTCTTCATAAATTCATTTATCTCGGATTATACTTCTGGAGGAACCATTGTACATGGCGCGACATTACCCTTAATACCCGCAAGATGTTCTTTCATTCTATACATACCCTCTTTGATTGTCCTAGTGCAAAAATTACATTTAATATATTTATATCCTCAATTTCCATCTTCCGCAGTAACTTCATGCCCGTACTTCCAAGCCGGATCTGTTCAATTCGATATCTTACTGAAAAAATTTGCATCCAATTCAATTATTTAATCACTGATTTTACCCAAATCAATTCAACCTAATACCCAATTATTGAATTTACATCCAATTTAATTAAGAAACCTAATAAACAAATTAACAAATCAAAAACCCTAATTACTGATTTAGCATCCAATTTAATTAAGAAACATAATAAACAAATTAACAAATCAAAAATACTGATTTTACATCCAAAAATTGAAAAAATTGGGAAGAATGTTAACAGAAACGCTGCCGAGAGAGACCACGTCGCCGAGAGAGAGAGCAGAGGTCACCGAGAGAGAGAGAGAGCAGAGGAGGCCGAGAGACAGGACTTTGAATGATAATGAAACCCTAGAAATTTTTTTTTTAATGAAACCAAAACGACGACGTTTTGGAAGCCCCAAAACGTCGTCGTTTTATTTAAAAAAAATTGAAAAAAAAAATTCGCCTGAGGCGACCACCTCGAAATTTGTGAGTTCTTGCATCCCAAAATATTAAGCTCTGTGTTAAGAGAGCTTAGAGAGTGATAGAAAAATAATTTTTCCTCATAAACACTCTTCAGTGGTCAGATAATCACAACATTACCTAATATTGCCGAAACTCTAGAGCTATAAACCACCTCTAATGTCGAATAAAAATGAACAAACATAAACAAATTCTATCGTTTTGTTTTGATATTTTTTTAAGAAAGTCTAATTACAGACTGTTTATCAAGAACATGCAGAATATGATAAATAAATCCGGATTAAACACAAAGTCATTTCACATTGCTAGATAACTTTTACAATAACATACCAAACAATCACAACAGATTGTTACATAAGAAGGGCTAGAAAGGATAATATCATAGATTAAATTCCACAAAAACATTGTTTCTAGAGATTATGTTATATTAAATAGTGTAAATAGTAGATTCCAATAATTCTTTTCTTTGCATTTTAACATTTAGTGGAAGTTCTTTGTGGGATTGTACCTTCTCAGCTGCTTTGTGATGTTCTTCCCTTTGAGGATCTTTGTGGTAGCTGTGCTTCATTTCATAGGCCGCAAGCTTCTTAATTTGCGGCAATGAATCAGCCTGGAGAGTGACTGAGAGTTTAGTATCTTGAATCTTGAACAAGTTTTCTGTAGGTGCTCGCTCTTGAAATTTGAAACTAGCAGATTGCCTTCTCACACAACGCCTACAAAGAGGAAAAGAAAACTTAGATTTTGATTCCAACAAAAAAAAATGACAGCAAAAGTCTAGCAAGAATGAGTGGTTCAAGGCTTCAAGCAAAATGAGAAAATGGAAGAACCCATTAAAGAATCAATAAGCATGCAGCCTTCAGTTCTCCAATATTGCTATCAATCAAAGAAGCACAACTTGGATTACAATGGATGCCTTATTTTTAGTTTTTTTTATAAAGAGACTTGTTTCCGAGCTCGAATTTGTGACCTGCAGATAAATAGATTATATAACAACATATGTGTCGACAAACCTTTTATTTTCAACATTCTCTTTCTCTGAAACTTGTCGACGGGTGGTAGAAGGGCCCATAGCTGCATGTATTGGCAAATTTCATCAGCTAAAAAACATCAGATAAAGAGAGAGAAAAGAAGTTCCAATCAGTTGAGACATTTAGAGTGCTAGCAATTACATTTATTTCTTGCACTACGCCTTCTGTTGCGCTCAGATGGTTTGTCATTGTCATTAGCTTTAGGAATACATTCTTCTGTCACAATCTCTCCTTCCTTAACCAGCAAAGAAAATGAGTTGTAAGTGAATTATTCAGAACTGTAAATAGTTTTAAATCATATATATAGCAGACATGTAACTGTGGAAGTAGCTTAGACACCTGAAAGCCAGTGCTTTCAAAGTTTGCATAGGAATCCTCCTGTTAAATAAAGAAGAATTGATTGATGATCAAACATAAGGCATGTTCAAGTTGAACAATTAACTTAAAAACATAAGGCTCTGGTTAAATCTCATTACTTCCCCTAGTTGCTCAACATGTCATTGAAGCAAAATTCACAACACCAACTACTACTAATACATGGTCAGATACTATATAATTGTCACAAATGATAACTTTGATGGCGACAGAGTTCAATGTTGACTTAGATTCCAAGGTTCAGCAGGATGTTTCTTCACTTTTTCATTAGAAATTGCTCTGGGTTTGTACCGTATGAGGAAACAACTTAAAAAAAATTAGGGATGATAAAATGAATTGACGAATCGAATTCATATCGAATCCTAAACGAATCGAATCAAAATGTGATGAATTCGTATTCATTTCGTTTATTAAACGAATCCTAATATCACGATTTGTATTCGAATAATTTACTAAATGAATCGAATACGAATATTCGTTTGATTTTAATATTATTTAAAGGCATAAAATACGATGATTTATTTACAATATTTTTTCATAAATGTATATACATGAAATATATAATTGTTAAATTTACTAAAAATAGCACACTAAATATATATAATATTATTTTTTGTAGTAATTTACAATAACTTCTCGAATTTCAGTTGAAAAATAACAATAACTAAGTAAAATAAAAAAAAATTAAATGAATCATAAATGAATAAACGAACTCATATTCAATTCGTTTAATAAATAAATCAAATTTAATTGATCCATTTATTAAACAAATCCATTTTTTCAAATCCATATTCATTTTAAAACGAATCGAATCAAATGAATAAATGAATTCTTATCAAGATTGCCACCCCTAATAAAAATATCAGTATTAGAATGACCATAGAATTTATCGGAGCATGCTAGTTCTATAGTAAATGATCCCCATGGCTTGTTTGATGTTGCTATGAAGCAGCCACAAATACACAAGGGAAGCATCTCTAGCGACTAGCATACATCAAGATGTTTATCATGAAAATATTCTAATTAGGATAGTCTTTCTTGTTTAGGATGGTTTGTTTTATGAAGATATGCTAGCAAATTTTTAGAGTCTATCGAATTCGAATCTACCACATTCTTATGATATAATAAACCATAAAAGCTAACCTCTTTTTTGATGTTCTTTGCTTTAAGTAAAGTATCATTGCATACAAGTTCATGTTGCAGTGCTTTCACCTGATTGAGCAAAATCAAATTTGTTAAGACTTATAAAAGAAATGAGAGCAAGACAGTAGCGTAGCCAGAAAAGTTGTAGATACAGTTTATTTTAATATTGACAAATCAAATTATCTCATTAACAAATCATTTTTTTTAACTTATAGGAAACATTTTAATAAAATTTCAGGTCGCTCTCGTCGCCTCTATGTACCTCTACCACTGATCAAGAGAACTACTTCAAAATCAGAAGTCTGGGACTAAGAGTTCAGAATTACAAACTTACTTTTTCTCTTCCTAAATTAAGTTCCTGCAAAGAAATGAGAATACAGTCAACATAGCCTAGAACCATACATATCTACAAATGATAATACATAATGTCTAAAGCAAACAGACCGCTAGAATCTGGCTGTTTGATTGAGCAAGATTCCAATTCTGCAGCTGCAATTTCTGAAGGTTGATTCTCAGATTCTCCAACTCGTTTTCACTCAATTCGATGATTTTACTGATCAATCAAGATTAAGAAAATCCCATTTGTCCACACATTCTTAAAAGCAGTAGAAAAAGAAAGATCTTGTAAATAGGTTTTAATTATTAGGTCGTATCAGTTTGTATGTCCAATGTACACCTTTAACTTTAAGTATCCTGGCGAGAAAATGTGAGTAAATGGTGTTGCATATGTCAAGTGAGATCAAGGAAGACCTAAATTGACATGAACAGAAACCATAAAAATAAATTTTAATTTTTCTAAGCTTAATGAAGTAATGATTCTTAATAGAGTATAATGACGTGGAAAGATCCATATAACAAATCACACCCAATGAAAAATGCTTTGTTTGGTTTGAATTATATGCCCTCAATTAACAAAAAAGATTCATACGAAGAAATTAAACTAAACACATAAATGAAAGAAACAGAACAATGAAAGGATACTCTCTCTCCTCAATAACCCTCAACAATGTCATCTTTTCCTGTTTCACATTCCAAGAAAAATAAAATTCCAATCAAGCTATAATGTTCTTCCACATCAAAGAAACAAAACCACCATAAGTATTTGTACCAACAACCCAAAAATTTAAAGAATTTAAGACAAAGTACAAAACCAAATTAAGATTACAACTCACATTTATAAAAACATAAAGGGTCATAACTAGTGCAAGTTTCCCACAGTCCCATTATAAGTCGGGTGTCCTGATGTACATAATTTTACTTTTTTTCTTTTTTTTCGTAGAAATAATATTTCCGAGGTTCAAACTCATGACCATCGAATAGCAAGTTAATAAAAAAGCATACAAAATTAATATATACCCAGATAAAATCACACCTTAATAAGTTGTTTAACAAGGTCTTCAGAGGCTGGAGAAACCTGAGAAGGCTTCTCTTTGCGGATCAACAGTTTTGGTTGTGTCGGCGAATAATTTGTAATATCAGATAGCCTCCTCCTCACTATGCTAGTAAAAGTTGATCTCTTTGCCATTTTTTCCCCTTTCATGTTTTCCCTTTAGTCTTCTAAAACCCTAACTCAAACCCAAGAGTAAAATCACAAGCATGTATATATAAAAGATCTGTGGCTAATGACTATGCGTTCTTGAAAATCAGAGAATGGAATATAATACAAAAAACAAAGCGAAACCCTAATCTTTTTCTTTTGATTAAAATCAATATTCTTGATTTGTCTTTCTGGAAATAAAGATGGGAATCCGAAGAAGATGGAGAGAAATGAGTGAATGAAAGGAAAATGAATAGAGGAGAAAGAGAAAGTGAAAGTGAAAATGAAAGTGAAAGCGAAAGCGAAAGCGAAATCGGCTATCCGAAGCAAATTTCAATAAAGCTATTACTAGTGCGAACCTAATTTTAAATTTCCGAACCGAACCTGAGCCTTGCCCTTTCTGGTTTTATGGCGGGTTTTGAATCGTTTTCAAGATTTGGCTCCCTCTCCAAGTTTGTAAGATAAACTTGCCATTTTACAATCCATTATCAGTGGGAGTATATCTCTCTAGGTGTAGAGTAAATGTACGGTCTCTAATATACGAGTAGTACGACATTGTATCACCAATTAATAAGTATATAATATATATTAAATATAATTATGTTTATTTTTTTTAATTATTTTAATATGTGATAATATATTATTGAATTATTATATGAATAATGTAATATCGTTGTTGCATAGTAGAAATTTTTCCTAATTTAGGATCAAATTGCTTTGCTTTTATTTTGTGATTTGAATTTTCTCCGATCATTATAATTTGAAATAATTCATCCATTGTTTAATGTAAATTCGAAAATATTAAAAAAAAAAATCAAATTATTTGCAGTCCACCATCCTGTTTGCAAAGTTTATCAATTTTTCACTTCACAGTTAACATGGTAAAATGAGAAAAACTTATTTATATTTTTTTTCTCGCTTTTTTAACTTTTTTTTTTTTTACTTCATTGGAAAAACACTTCAATGGAAAATTAGTTATGTTAGTCAAATTCTCTAAAAGATTGTGATACTGTTAAGAGCAAAGTATCATTTTGCAAATATTAAAAAAAAAACCGCTAATAATTTTAAAAAAAAAATTAACTATTTTCAAACTTTAATTAAACATTAGATGGATAATATATAATTTCCCAGATAAAATATTTTTATCTAATATAATCTATTCATCCCCTCGTGAAATTACTTGAGAAATGAGTCTTTTTTATTATGTTTTTTTTAAACAAAAAAAGAAAATCGATTCATTTCTTCTTTTTAAGTTAATTTTTATGTACTCTTTAACTTATCTTCAATCCATTCCCAAACTTATTGAAAATATCAACTTACTCTCATTTACTGTTAAAAAATAAAAATTTTTGATAAAAATTTTTTATCAACGAGACCTTCATTTACTCTAATCTTTTGAACGATAAATGAGCATGAATTGATGTTTTAAATAAATAAGGAATGAATCAAAGATGGTCAGAATTTAACCTTTCTCCAAGGAGCTTATCTTGAAGTGATAAATGCAAACATAGTGAAGCAAGCAAGCATTGATTAGAAATAATTGTAGTGAATGCATGAGCCATGGATACAATAAAACATATATTCACTTCCACTGTCAACTTGAAGTTGCATTCATTCATTCTTCTCCAAATATCATCCGGTGACCCAAAAATAACAAAACACTCATCAGCTGGGCACACTCTCGATCCGAACAAAAAGAACCAAGGGATCGCAAAACTTCCACCAGCTACGCTTCAAGTTTATCTTCATCCCCTAAAACATGCATGCAAACACCAAATTCCAGGAGTAACATGTTAACTGTACTGAACCTGCAATGCATAGATTAGGGCAAAGACTGTAACTGCATTGCAAAGATACTTATAGCACGTGAAAAATGACTAATTGGCTCTCTAAGATATGGTAGACTACACTTAAGCAACCAGTCGAGCTTTACCCAAATCTCCGAAAGTAACTGGCAGACCCCTCACAATTAAATGTGCATATAACTAAACACAAGTATCACAAGCAAGAATTCTCAAGTATTCTAAATAGAGTTTTTAACTATTGATATGTATATAATATTCATTTTTATCTTTATGTTGCCACAACTTGCCTTGGAACAAAATATCATTTTCATCAAATGCACATTGAATGATTATTTGTTGGTGGGACCTTGTAGTAGATAGGAGGCCTTATTGCGAACCTGCAAAGTGGAAATAAATTTTATAAAGAATGTCACCAAAAAGTACTTGGAAGAAAAAAAAGTTTTATCCCAAACCTTCGATGCATAAAGCCTCAAATCTGTGCTAGAGATTAGACAAGAACAATTTCGAAGGTAAACACCCCACATTTCATTTATCACTGGTTTCTCTTCCAACGTTGGACAAGACAAAAGCCAGTTCTCTGTCAAAACCAAATATATGTACATCCTGAAAAGATCACAAGTTTTGTCTTTCACATTGATCAGGATAAGCAAATTCAGCATTTCTTCTTCATTGGTTGCCTGAAGAGAACGAAGAAATAACTTGTTAGAATATGTTTAATTTGACTTTAAAAAATGCATGTGATCAATTGACTACAACAGAAATTCTTTTGCTTTTTTTGAGAAACAGCAAAAATTCAATTTACAGATTGTGAGTGGTTTTTATTCCAATCACATATCAATGCATTTGCGGTTGTAAGGGGTGCAAGTACGAGCGATGGAGTTGCCTAGATGGAATTGAATGAAAATGATCGAGACACAGTCCGTCAAATTTTGATAATCATGAAATCAGAGCAATAAATTTGCCAAGAGAAGAAACTGAGTACCTTTGTTAGCCATCATCTTTTTGCATGAAAATTTAATTCAGTTTGATGTTTAAGAACATGTTTGAGCTACCACGAAGAAAGGAAATACTGATATAGGCTACCTTATTATTGAAAAAGATATTGAGAATCTGATAGGCAACTGCACTTCTGAGTTGCTTAGAACGTTTGTTAACTCCTGAAATGCAATCTACAATTCGCAAGCAGTTTATATCCCTGGGGACCCTACATTCATGATACAAACAATCATTCAGCAAGAGTATGAGAAAGGAAGGCAGGCAAGTAAACAGCCAAAGGCATATTACAGAATACAACTATTTAAATAACAGTGCCAGTTTTTCCCATGCTAATCTATGCTCAATAATTCCAATAATCAAGGCCAAACGGAAATATAAGAGTTGTATTGGTTTCAATTGTTAGAACGTCTATAGAATGATATGAATAGTTCCCTTATGTAGCATCAAAAATAAAAATAAAAATAAAAATAAAATGCACATTTGTTAGCTTTCACAGAGAGATTAAATAATTGATGCTTTAAAATTGCAAGCATCTATAATTTTTTATCATACAAAATAACAAAGTATCTATTACTTTCTGTTGAGTCGTTGATATTTCACAGATTGGAGCAAATCCAATAGGTGGTTGCCAAGCACATGAAATCAAGATTATTATGATAAAATTCAAAGTAAAAGCAGCTTTGAAATTGGCTATTTTCCACTGTTTAAAATCTAATAGAAAAAGTCAACCACCTGCAAGCAAGAGATTTTGCTATTCCCTCACAGCTGGTATTCCACTCCAGGTCTGTGAAGTAACCGATGGCCGAGTGCATGCATTCATACAAAAGCACTAACAAACCTTGAAGTCGACGGTCTAAAAATAGACAAGTAACAACTTCAACTAACTTTTCAGCTTCGTTAGTTGAAAAGACTGACATTTTATTCCT